>JANHFM010001216.1:127322-147509 GCA_032468115.1 Grayia smithii
GCCAATAAAGAATTCTATTCTATTCTATTCTATTCTATTCTATTCTATTCTATTCTATTCTATTCTATTCTATAATATGCTACAGTGTTTTTCATTCAGTGAACTGTTATCAAGTACATAATGGATAGATATTATTTGTGAATTTAGTCATTGTCTCATCAACAGTTGTGGAGGAGGACTGGTTTCCTGATATCCATACTATTTTGATTGTTCTTGTCAATAGATTTGAATTCTAAGTCAGCCAACAATATAATGAATTAAAAAATTTAAACACAGGTAAGCCTCATTTAACAATGGTAATTGCAAACAGAATTTCTGTTGCTAAGTAAAGCAATCGTAAAAAGTAATATCATGTGACTGTGTCCTTTAGCAATGGAAGTTGCAGCATTTCCAGTTGCTGTCATTAAGTGAATCTTGGAATGTTATTAAATGTGATATGTCACTATTTGCGACTGTCTACCGGCTTCCCCACTGACTTTGCTTGTAGGAAGCTGGTGAACAAAGTTGCCAATGGCGGCCAGGACCTTGCAATGTCATGATTATGCATTGTTCACCAAACACCCAGATTGTGCCCACATGGTTGTGGAATGCTGTGACCATTTTAAGTATGAGGAGCAGTTGTAATTACCACTTGTTCAGCATCATCTTAAATTCAAATGGTCACTGAACAGTCACTGAATGGTCATTAAGCAAAGACCATCCGTATATGTGGACTAGCTGAAAATGCACAATATCATTACTGAAATATACTGTATGTTAAAAGACCATAGCATTTACACAAACCTTCCAGAAAGAATTTAGTCATGCTTCTAGAAAAGCAGACTGGAGAGGTAAGCTTCCTTCATGGGGATTATTTGGATACTTAGAGCCTAAAAACAAAGCTGTTCCCTAACTAGAGTTAACTGGTTTGAAATAAAGCTTTTCAGTGTGTCCAGTATGCACAAACAATAGGAGAATGCATCACTTTCACATGCTGTCTTCTCCCTGACTTAGTTTCCTACCTCCTCATAACAAACATTCAACCACAAAGCTTGCTAATCTTGCAGTCCTTCATTTTGCTGTTATTAGACTTGGTGATTGTTTCATTTACATCTTCTCTTATGCTGAGTCTGTGGGCAAGATTGGTCTTCTTTCATATTAAACTAGTTCTATTACTCTCATTGTTCTATAAGCTATGTGAAGTGTTAACTTAAAATAAAAACTTTTTTTTCTGGTAGACTTTCATATATCTTACTTATTTAAACTCACTTTGATGGTATTGGAAACACATTTGCAGGTAAATTACATACATAGTCCTTTTATTGGGTATTGATTGTACTGCCTTGCATTCCAAGGCAGACTTAATTCAACAATTCCCTAATTAGTTAAAGTCATAACCTGTGTCTTGTATTCATTTACCATTAATTAAACCTCAGCTGTTTATTACACTGCAGTCCAAATTCAATAGCCAGCCCAAAGAGCCATACAAAAGGAGTGGAAGGTCAATATTGAAAATATATGGTATGGCGTAAGTGTCCCTTTCCCCCCCACCCCCAGCTTGCATTGCTTGCAATCAATAATGGTCAATGCAACACGACTTTCTTAGTTGCTATGTCAGCAAGACACAAAGTCAATTCTCATGTTATGCTAGTATGAAAAAATAAAAGTGATTATTGGCAAAGTTTGACTTTTGTTTGAGATTCTTGGTCTTTTTCAATTCTAGCTAGAAATACTTCCTGCTGTGCCTATATGATATTATCTGTTTCTTTTTTCATTGTCCACCTCTGTATTATTTCCCGTAAATGTCTTATAGTCCACATTCCAACTTATGACAGTGTAACTCAGCCTTCTCCAATTTTATTGAACTTTTAACAACACATTTCCAGCTAGCAAGTCACTTATGGCACAAAATGCAGAATTTCTTTCTTTCATATCCCTCTTCTTCTGCAGCTCGCTGGAAGGGAGGAGGGAGGGGAGTTGTTTCTGCAAACATCTGTAGTTGTTAATAGCTCCTGAACTGTTATCTTAAACTAATACTTTCTAACGAGTTTTGCTTGGCGCAAACAACTATATATTATTGCTTTTTCTATTAAAAGGACCATTGACCATGTAATGTAGAAGGCCTTGATAATTTGCCAGCACTGTTAAGACCTGTAGTCATTTAAGGCTGGTCATTAGGAAAAATGAAATGGGACTCTTGTGCCTCCCTGATGCTGAAACAATTGCACTGTTTGACCTACCAGAAGCATTTTGGACTAAAAAAGCTATAATGGCCAAGCAGTTCCTGACCCGGACAAAGGGAATAAGGAGAATGAGAATCTGTTGTCTACCCGATGCTGTGCTTTGTTTTTTTTACTGTTTGTTTTTTTTAGAGCTGGGGAATCCTTATTTGCTGAAAAGCAACTCCAATATTTTATGCAGAATTATTGATTGAAAAATAGGGATTTGTAGCCACTAATTAGGTGGCTATCCCTGTGGCACAGGGGGGCTCTGTTGCTTAGTTCTCAGACAAAGTTAAATGCATTTGCATTATAGCTTCTAGTTCTGTGGTCTGTCATGTTATTTAATGTGTTAGATTTGCAAAACAAATAGTACATGTATCTTCCTGGGTATATAACTTTTGAGAGCTAAAAAAAATGTTTGGACAAGTAGATTTTCATTTTGCAAAACAATAGCATTCTCAAAATATCAAATCTGGTGTGGTATTTAACATTTTGAAATTTCATGGCAGAGTAGTTGGTGAGTTGCTTGTTCCTAATTTTTTCAACTGAAAATGCTTTAAGTGAGAAACATTCTTTTGTATGTGGAATTGGGTTTCTTCAGAATAAGATAGGATGCCAGAAGGGTTAAAAGGCCTTGTAGAATCACAACTGGCATATTTATTTTGTTATAGTTAAGTCCCTATAGAGAAGTTGTTCTATATTTTAAGGAAAAATTGAGTATGTATTCTGACAAGAGAACATTCCCACAGTGAATGGGGATGTACTTCTTTAGTGCATAAGTCATTTTCTTTCTGTTTCTGTAGTTGTAAGCAGTTGAAGCTATAGGGAAAGATGATGTATTTTAAACTCTGACTGCAATTTGGAGGTAGTTTCTAATTTTAGCTTCTAAGGGGATAAAACTGTTTCTCGAACATTTTTTCCCTGTGGCAGTAGATATTAATAGTAAATATTGACTACTTCCAAATTCTATCCACATTTAGCATAACTAAATGGGGGGATGGCTCAGCAGTTAAGACACTTATCAGCTGGAAACCTGACAGCCCAGGTTCAAGAGATGAGCATCATGCAATGGGGTCAGCTCCTGTTCCTACCCCTGCCCACCTAGCAGTTCAAAAACATGCAAATGTGAGTAGATAAATAGGTACCACTTCCGTGGGAAGATAACAGCATTCCATGGCCTTTATATATATATGACCCTTCCGACAGCCAAATCAGATGAGGAGGCGGAGTGGGAGTCAGGGCTAGCATCAAGGCAATCTGAGAGGTCCGAGGGGGAAGAGGAAATGGAGCTGTCAAGAGATAAAGAGGCAGAGCCTGGGCTGTCCATTAGCCCCCCAAATGGAGAGTCAACAGCCCCCAGATCTGGAGGTGGCTGATGAGGAAGAGGAGGAACACCTGTGCCTGATATGTGGATGCACAGAAGGCATAGGAGAGCAGCAGGACTCTCTGGGCTGGTCCTTGGGACAGAAGAGCCACCACTGCTAGCTAAGCCCCACCCTAGCTCTGGGGATAAAAGGCAGGGGGGCAGAGATGAATAGGTGTGGCAGACAACTATTCATCTTCCTGTTGATCAGCCACTGATAGTTCGAACTTCTGAATCCTGCCTGGAACTATATTGGAAATTCTTTCTTGCAATCTGTGGCGCTAAGACTCAGGCATGCCTTTGGAGCGTGTGTGTGTGTGTCCGCTGCACGAAAAAGAGTGAGCGCACTTCCAGGACTTCCATTACAAGTGTGGTGTGAGAGAGAGACTCCTGGTGTGTTGGAGTCATTTCAGGGGGCAAAGGGAGAGAGCTTTGCTTTCCACAGGCACTTAGAGACTTTGTTAGCCTGCTGTGTGTGTGTGAGAGAGAGAGACTCTTTGCCAGGGTTGCTGGCACTCCTAAACAAGGGAATGTTTAGTTTAGTTAAAAACAGCGTGTTTGTCGTGTTTGGGAAGCCGGGTCAGAACAGGAACTCTCATTCCTGACTGTATAATTCGAGAATCCCGTGTTTCAGAAGAGGAACCATGGCCAGTCCTATCATAGCCACAAAAAAGCAGCCACTTTGGGAGATGAATGGAGTCTCAAATACAAATCTCCTTAGCTTGCAGAAGTAACTTCCTGGAGCCACACTTCCCCAGTTCTCAGGAGGGTGTTCTGCCGTTTCAATTGGTTACCCTGTAGGAATCTCTCTGGAGGGGTGGGAATAGCAGGAAAAGAAAGGATGCTAGAGGGAATGACAAGTGTTACTAGATTGTTCCTATGTAGTGCAAATAGAGCACAGGCTTTTTATACAAACAATCCCACTCCAATCACTGGTTTACCTAAGTAATAGTCCTGTATAAATAATGCTGGGCTGTATACATTAACAGATCAGCTTATTATATGATACTCGCCTGTGTTCCTAAGATGAGACTAAAAGAAATATTTCTGTTCTGCATGCATAACTAAGGTTTGTTTGGCCTTTAAAGCAGAATTATGACTATCTTGTGACAAATACAATAAAAACAGCTGAAAACTCATAAAAATGCTGTTTAAGTAATAAACATTTAGCATTTCTTGCTCCTGTTCCTCCAGATTAAATTTCTTGTCCTTAAGACCATAGCTCTAAGCAACTGTACAATTGCCTTATTTTTATCATGGAACCTGGCTGCATTTTATTGAGCATTCATTTTTTGAAATGTTGCACTGTGAAAATAGTGTTGCTTTTTCCTGCTTGTTTCTTGATAATTAAAGAGAATTATACCTGTATCAAGCATGCCTCTTAAAAATTTGTTACATAGTTAGTAGTGTTAAAAAGTAATATTTGGGTCAATGCTGTGTATGGATTTTTGTAGATTTTCTACTCAGTGAGGCATGCAGTCAATACCTAATTTCTCAGGAGATATACTGCACTCAACGTATCGAGCTTCCTTTAAATACTCTAGGCTCTGCGTACCAAGTGCATAAGACTGGTTTTAATTTGCCATCATTGATGGACATCAGAGGAGTATGAACTGTCTGAATTAAATTTGTTCCAGCATGTGTATATCAGGGCAGGATGGAAGGTGAGACAATTCAGGTGCCGTCTGTCCTATTCTGTTAACAAATGAATTACCAAACTGATGTTAGCAGCTTTACTCCTTCTCTAAAAGAGCTGCAAATCAACATCTCATTATGCTTTATTAATTTGGGAAAACAGCACCAAAGCAGGCTTGTTCGTAGCTTAAAATACGAGTATGGCAGTTCCATATATGGAGTTTAATATGAAATTCAGACTTGTATTCAAAACCGCATTCGGTTGTGAAATAGCCAAGATGGAGATGCCTTTGGTACAGTCTCATGTAGTTTGAGATAAATTTATTATGAGGATTTTTTTTCTTTGTATTATTTCTCTTATGAAAAATGTACAGCGCAGCTTACGAAATTAAGACAATAAATAAAATGCAGATTATACAGGGTTTTGGAATGCAGAACAAAAGCAAAAAGCAGATTAGAACTGGCACAGCTGTTTTTTTTAAAGCATATTGACTAGATTACTACATTGACTAGACTAGTAAATCAAAGTAGAAGCACACTGAATAAATATCATTGTTAAAATATTTAAATACTGCTTTTCTGGGGCAGGGACTGAAAAGCAGTATACATAACAAACTGTATAAAAATAACTAATATAATATCAAGATGACAGAAGCTACATAAGGTATTATTAAAATCAGTATCGTAAGTAAGGGGTATGAAATTTGAACAGAAAAAGAATGTGGATTTATCCATCAAATTGAACTCATACAGACTAAATCCAACTGTCATGAAACTATTTATTAGATGGCCATAGCCAAAATTTCTGGCTCTATCTGGTTACTTTTATGTTGTTATCTTGAGATTAAAAGGTTAAAATTTATTTATAGAAGAAGCTGTAAAAGAAATTTGCTTAGCTAAACTAACTAACCATTGTATTTCTTGCCTAGTAATATGGTTGGCTAGAAAATATATTTAATTTAATTTGTCTTTTTATTACTAAATTTATATCTTGCCTTTCTGTAATTTTAAGGCCAATGTTTCTCTATCTCAGTAATTAATACTTTGATGAATTGATCAGGAAATTCTGAGATTTGAAGTACACAGATCTTAATATTTCTGTGGTTGAGAAACACTGCTTTAGGAAGCCTTGAACAATTAAAAAATACTGAGAATAAAACACAATAAGATTAATACAATGAAAAACAAAGTCAAAAGATTGGTGAAAGAGATGTATTTTAACATCTTCCTAAGCATCGAGAGAATGAAGGCCAAGCAGTGAATGTATTGTGTGATTTAGCGGTCAGATGAATAACTTCCTTTCTAAAGTACTTATCAGGTTTGATAGGAGAAAGATCTTAAAGAGGTCCCCTTCTACTAATTTGAGTAACAGGGCAAGTTCATAGTAGAAAAGTACATATCTTCTAATACAGGCAGATCATTTAGGTGATTTTCATGGTGATGGTGCAACACATTTTTGGAGAAGATACCACCAGTCTAATCACAGACTGTATTGGTATCTCCTCCAACCTGATACTGTAATGTTGTTGCAATAGAGAAACTGGCTGTGAGGGAATAGCATTTGCCCAGCATTGCACTGTAAATTAGGTATGGAAGAGGGGTATTTTGGGGGGCTTATTGTGGAGAGTTGCTGAATCTGTCACAAGGACCCAATCTTGTACATGAACAGCCTGATGAGTGTACTCTTCTTTGGAATCCCTCCTCCTTTTTTTGCATCTCTCTGCAAGTGTGGACAGGGTTTTCTAGCTGTGATATTAGAAGTTTGATGTGCTTTCAGTGCCAAGGAAATATTAAAATAAGCATGCCTTTAATCTCTGTTTTCTTTTTTGTATTAAGCTTATTTGCTTAGGCTTTTGCTATCGTTTTAAGTTATTTATTTTTATGTAATTTGCTCTTTTGCTCAAGTAA
Source organism: Grayia smithii (assembly GCA_032468115.1). Taxonomy (NCBI): domain Eukaryota; kingdom Metazoa; phylum Chordata; class Lepidosauria; order Squamata; family Grayiidae; genus Grayia; species Grayia smithii. Next base: position 134,430 of record JANHFM010001216.1, read on the forward strand.
GCAAAATGTGCTTTAAAAATAAATATAAGGTAGTCTGTTGTTTTTTTAAAAAAAAAGATATTTAGAGAACTGATTTCTACTGACCATAAAGATAATTCTATCCCATTGAGAAATATATTGTAAAATATTTCATATAGAGCCCCTTGCAGATAAGGAAACTTCATACTTAATAGCAGCAACTTCTTGTATCACACTTGTTTCTCTATCTGCTTTGTCACAGACAAAACCAAGGCAGTAATATAAAAGGCAGAATTTACCCTTCCTCTTTCTTGGCCAAATTTTGATCCATGTAGAGAAATGCTTACAGACTGATGCAGAGGGGATATTCAGCAGGTTCTGACCAGTTCTAGAGAACTGGTAGTGGAAATTTTGAGTAGTTCGGAGAACCGGTAAATACCACTTCTGACTGGCCCCACTCCCATCTATTCTCTGCCTCCCGAGTCCCAGCTGATTGGGAGGAAATGGGGATTTTGCAGTAACGTTCCCCTGGAGTGAGGAGGGAATGGAGATTTTACAGTATCCTTCCCCTGCCATGTCCACCAAGCCACACCCTCCAAGCCATGTCATGCCCACCAAGCCAAGCTAAACAGAACCGGTAGAAATGTTTTTTGAATCCCACCACTGGACTGATGTCATCAGAAGTATTGCTGGGTATTTTAAAACTTGCCAAGTTCATTTTCTTCATTCCTATGCAAGGTTGCACCTCATTCGATGCCAGGATCACTATTTCTGAAACTGTTGCCAACAATAGATTGTTGGAGATTGGAACAGCTTTAATTCCAGGAACAGGGCATGTGTTAAACTCCCAGCTTTATCCTTGGGACCTAAGTTGAAAGCAAAATGGCACTAAAAAGCACTAAACACTGGACAACCATTTGTCTGAAATGGTACAGTGATGGAATAGTAATGAAATATTCGTGCAGGAGGTTGGATTAGGTCCCTTCCAACTGTATTATTCTATGTTCTATGTTAAATTTGAAAGCAAAAGTTCTCAACTTGCTGAATTCATTGCCACTTTTTGGGATAAGGTAAAAGTGGATTGTAACAGGTAGAAATTTGAAGTGTACATCTATACTGTTAAATGACTACCACACAACAATATTTATTTGGCTTAGAATTATTCAGGAAAACACTCCCCAAAGGAAAAGTTAACCAGTCAGAAATAAACATTCTACACTTTTAATTTCACCCATTTTAAAATTAAATTATTTGGGAAAAACTATTGGTCGTTAGAAAATACAGTATCTATTTTTCATAGTTCCAGTTGAAAAAGCCTATTTGCCTGCAGAAAGTGACCACAACCTGATTCTAAATGAAAGTTGACTTTTTGTTAGCAAAATATAGGCTTACAAAAGTGTTAGATTATAGAGAGCAACATTTTTCAGACATAAAATTATTCAAATTGTTATTTTGTTTATGACATTTTAAAATGATGTAACATGTTATTTTCTCCTCTTATGTACACAGATTTATCTTTTCTTAAGAATAAAAATTGGGAACTCCAGTAATTCTGTTTCTGCTCCTTATCTTTGACAGTAATATTTAGTATGTATATCAGAGTTCTACTGAATATAGGAAATAGCAACCCTTTTTCTTTTTCCTAAAGAGTTTAGAAAACATGCTAATTTCCAAAATATTGTAACTCTGTTGGTTAACCTGAAAATAAAATAACAAAGAAAAATGGGCTTGTATATCTAAAATTTGGAAAATCAACAATGCTTTTTGCATTGTTGCCTATTTACAGAATTGGGCAAATTGAAATTATCTAATGTTTCACTTTTGAAGCTACAGACCACTAAGTGACTGGATATTTATTATGAATTAATTGTAATATAACACTTTCTTTATATGATAGATGAGAAGTACAATTTCTATAATTGTGACAATTCTTGTATAGGAGATTAGCTATTCTCCATATCTGTGATATGTTTTTATTAACATTTTGAGAATTGTGAAGTGATTGTGTTAGGACAGCACTTATAGACAAAAATGGTAATACAGTAATTTGTTACATTTTTATTACTGGGATTCATCTAAAATGCTACAATGAAATTGTATATGTGGAAGATTGATTTTGTTTATTTTAATATCTCAAGCAATGCTTTTGGGTTTGGACAGAATGAAAGCTAATTTAGAATAAAAGAGACCCTCAAGACAATAAGATAGCGTCCTACTAGATTGAAGGGCTTTCATAATCCAGTAGTTGAACAGCAGTTAATATAGACAGAACATGTAATAATTTATGTGCTTTCATCATAAAAAAGAGCTCTGCATATGTGCAAAAATGGATTTAGTTCTATTAGACTAGTCTTCCATATTTTATAATCAAATATTGTGTTCCTGAGTCACCTGAGAAATTTTGGTAATGAAATACAGAACTTGTTGGGTCAGTGATGGGAACATCCTCTCTGGGACATCAGTTTTTTTGCAGCCTCTTGCATCCCATCCTGGATCTAAACTGTCAGGTTCCTAGTGCAGAATTACGAATTGGAAAAAATAGGCTTTCCTGATACAGAGACTTCCAGATATCTTGGATTATAAATATTGTCATCTCTATCAGGCATGGATTTTTTGATTTCTGTAGTGTTATCCTCTCCCCATTTGTTATTGCAAAGTTGAGAACATAGTTTTGAATGTATGTACAAGGCATATATTCAATGAAGTATAGGATTCTGTCTTTTGTTTACAAAAATTTAGAAAAAAAAGACTGTTACATGTTGATGTGTGCATGTATGTGTTGCTTCTCTTGCAACCCTAGCTCACGAGTCTAGCGAATGTCTCCTTGATTCTTACTTTATCTTTAATAAAGTGTTTAAATGCATGTTGCTAGAAAGAGCCATTGATATTTTTTACATATTTTTAAGATGGCTTGCTGTTTATAGTAGCTCTGCTATTAAATTCTACCTACCATAAATGGTTTGCTTTTAATAATTTGGAAATAAAGTTAGATTTAAATTGAATGAATACTTCAGTCAAAAAGAGCCAAGGGATTTATGTTTTCAAGCTATGCGAAAGCATTCCTGTCTCTTTGTGCAGTTATTTTGCTGCTCAAATTGAAAGCCCACTAGAGGGCACTGTTGTCATGCTGTCGGCCATCAAGCATCTCTGGTTTAGTGGAGCAGGAAAGGCCATCACTGTTTAGTCTGCTCTCGAAGGGTCTCGGCATGACCAATGTGGACCCCATGGACTTCCTGGAACATGTGTTAGCAATTTAGGAGCAGACATTTATTTCTTTGTTTTACTGCCTGGCTCTTGGAAAAAAGTGTTGGTGCCGGGTTATGGGCTGTCTGGATCATGTCAGAGGCCATGGGGATCAAGTTCATGTGACAGGGCAAGCAAAGGGATGGAGGAGGTGAGGAAGCTGCCCCTCCCCAGGAGCAACAAATCGCTGCCTGTCTGTGGACTGCAGCCAAAAGACAGGCCTTGCGGAGTTTCTGGGACAGCTGAAAAAACACGGCATAATTCTGCCCGATTCCCTCTTTTGCTGAACTAGTGCATTAAATTACTATAGTTTTCTTTTCTTTTTTTTAAAGAGGTGGTGGTGGTGGTGATGGGGAAGCTAGCTCAGTAATAATTTCTCTTTCTTCCTTCAAATCTCCAATTTAGCACCATCCCGAAGAGGGGACCTTGAAACCTTGGGCTACTGTATGTTGCAGTGGATCTGCGGAAGTCTACCCTGGGAGTGGAATTTGAAGCATCCCGAGGCTGTACAGGCTGCAAAAACAAAGTAAAAAAAAAGTGTTATTTATTTAATTACATGTTCTGTTCTAACTCTGCAAAGTAGGACAGGTTGAAAGGATGGGATATATATGTTTGTGTGCAGGGATCACCCTTTGTAAAGAATCAATTCCTCCTCTTCCCCCAAAAGAAAAACTCAAAGCAAACCTGAGTATAGCTGTATGAAATAAAATACATTTTTGGATGGAAAGCATTGGCCCCTAAGTTACACTTCTGAAAGAATTACACGAATCCAGTCAACATTAACGGTGCTTATTGCTCTTATTTTAATTAATATTTGATCCCCTTTTGTAAAAATCCATTGGAAAGCAAGCTCCTTATTGCTGAGGGAGTTGAATGGCTTCCCTCTCCTCTTTTGTATTATCTGTGCTAAAGGACAGCAGCTGGCAACTTTAATGAAGATGACAGGAGAAGGTTCTGCTAAGCTGCCAAGAGGTTCACAGATGAGGCCTTTTCTTGACAAAGCACAAGGGTTTTTTTGCAGTTGTTCCTCTACCGACAAGCGAGTGTGGGTCAGATTGTGATCAGATACCATTAATGCATTCCCAGTCACTGGAAGGGGACTCATGCATGGTTGTGCTTGTGTTAGGCTCCAGGATTAATCCCCAAGGAATGAACTTTTCTTAAACAATCACAGCCTAGAGAACCCTTCTGAGGAGCCTCATAAAGTTGACATTCTGACTAATTTTGCTGCAAAGGTGCTATATGTATTTACCTACACTTGGATCTCATTTGTTCTCCAAGGAATATATTCTTATGAAACTTTTGAAACTTATCTTTCAAGGGTAGGGGTCACATGCTGTCACAACAATATAGTGAGATGGCCAGTTCTGAGTACCACATTGCTTAAGTCTATCCATCCTAACACCCATCCGTTTTCTGCTACTCTGCAGTGCATATCTCTTTAATTTAAATAGATGAAACCAGTCTGTACAGGAGTGTTTCTTGACAGCCTTAGATAGCTAAGACAGCTGAGCTATCTTAGTGTCTTGAATCGTAGTGTTTTGAATTTTTAAAATACAAACTAACCTCTGAAATACAATCCTGCAGCAAAGTCTCATTGAATACAATTGGACAATTATTAGTTGCAACTAGAATTGAATAGTATAGAATTTTTATTGGCCAAGTGTGATTGGACACTCAAGGAATATGTCTTGGTGCATACGCTCTCGGTGTACATAAAAGAAAAGATACATTAATCAAGAATCATAAGGTACAACACTTAATGATAATCATAGGGAACAAATAACTACAATATTCTATTTATTTGAGAGACTTTGTATAATTACCTATAACTTGAATTGAACACATGTTTGCATGTGGCATTGATTAACTATTGGATAACAAAAAAGGTTGTTGATAAGTTGTAAGTTTTATTTTTAAGGTCTTGGTACCTTGCTTTTGAATGCAATTTTATTTTCCCCTTTTATTCTTTTTAAAGGGTATTTTCAGAAAGGCCATTCGTAAGTGTGAAAAACAAAAGGAAACTGGAATTCCACCTGCTTTCTTCCCTGAAAGCATGTAATTAGCCCCAGCAAAATGGAACTTGTGTGGCAGGCTCTGTGCCCTTACTGTGGGACCTAAGTAAGTGAATTATTGGGCCCCACACAGGCAGTTTCTTGGCTCATAATATACCAGCTATGCTGCAGTGGAGGGTTACAAGTGGCAAAGGCAGCAAAGTTTTAAATAGGGCAAGTCACAACAGAGGTACACAATAGGGATGGCTTGTTCTGAAGAAATCAATCTGCACATTCAGTTTGGCACTGGCTCTCTGCAGAGAGAGGGAGGGAGGTTAGCCTGCAGGCTGCAGATAATACAGATTGTATCTGTAAATGTTGACTTTGTACAGTATTGTTTAATATTTCCTCCTTTAAAACTCTTGATCACTACAATTCCCCACTACCTGCCTCTTAATGCAATTCAGTATTCAGTCAATGTAATCCTTAAAAATTATTAATTCTATGCTCAACATTTAACCCCATGCAAGGATGCTACATCTCTTTCCCAAAGTCCCTTTACCATATACGCACACATATATGCTCTTCGAGAGTCTTGATATTTTACTAAAAAAATTAAACATCATTTCCAATGTTTATCTTGCTAATATGGATTGAAGAACAAATTATAGATCCATGTTTTGAATGCCCAGATTTGGTTATTCTCAAATTAAATACTTGGGTTGTTATGAGTTCTCCATTAATCTGATTAACTAGCACACTTGGTATGAGGCAACGTTATATAAATTAACTAGCCTAATGCAGAGAAATTTTTTTGTAAATCTGTATATCTCTTTCGCCCCTTTCAATCAATTCTTATATGAAACATCTTTATTTTTATTAGAAGAGGTAAATTTTATGTCAGATAAGATGCAGTATTAAGCCAAAAGACTATATTGGGTATTTGACAAGTCAATTAATTGGATTTTGGGCAAAAGGAATGAAGAAAGCATCTGCTGGAGAATTTGTGAAGCTAAAGTTATCTGGTGTTAAGCCAGCTTTTTGCCAAAGATGGCTTTGGATTCTAGCATGCATTAGTCTTTCTGGAATGAAAGGAATTATTAGCTTAAACAACAGGAGGACCCCAAATTTGGTACAGACAAGCTAGTCTATTTCACTTAAATTATTAGTACTGCAGATAGTTCTTTGTTAACAATGACAATTGGGGCTGAACTGGAATTGTACTAAGTAACATAATTATATAGTGTGATGTCATGTGATCACGCCCTTTAGCAATACAGTTTTTAAATTAAACAAGGACAGGCTGAATGTCTGTACAGGTAGTCCTCGACTTACGACCACAATTGAGCCCAAACTTTTTGTTAGGTAAGACATTGGTTAAGTGAATTTTGCCCCATTTTACAACCTTTCTTGTCACAGTTGTTAAGTGAATCACTACAGTTGTTAAGATAGTAACATGGTTGTTAAATGAATCTGGCTTCTCCAGCATAGCATTTTGTTGCTTATATTTGCCAAAATTTTGACATCATATGTGTGTATAAAAATCTTGACCTCGTATGGGTGTATAAAAACCTTGACCTCGTATGGGTGTGTATTGTGATGACTGGTGCAATGTCTAGCCTTTTTATCTGGGATTATTATTCACATGTGAACGCTGATGAAATGGATTGTGGGCTTGATCATTTGCTCTCCTGGCATTTTAGGGAACCCAGCAATTAAAAGTAATCAAGTTTAATGTTATGTGAAAATAACTGATAAATCTTTAAGTGGCCTGGTGAAGCATATTGGGTGGATGGGATAGAGAGTCCTGGATACAAGAAAGTGGAGACATATCTGATTCTTGAGATTCTAAGATCTCTGCCCATGGCAGCTCCTATACTGGACACTACAATAGTGGAATCAGAGAAAAATGAGAAGAGGGTCAAGAGGAAAACTTAAGCATCCATCAACTTTTTCCCCAAATAATTTTCTTGCTATTTTTCCCAGGGTCTGCCATGCATGTCTAATCTAAAGCTGCATAAAAGCTGAAGTAAAGAAATTGTTTTCATGGTGTATTTTCCTGTTATCCCTGGAATATGGTTATGGGCTAGAACCCAGAAGACCCCGAGTCCCACCTTAGGCACAAAACCAGTTGAATGACCATTGGCCAGCCTCTCTCTTTCAGCCTTAGCAAGGAGGTGATGGTAAACTTCTTTCAAAAAACCTTGTCGAAGAAAACCGCAGGGACTCATCCAGGAAGTTGCTAGGAGTCAGAACTGAGTTAACGACACCTAGATAGACAGACAGCAGTAAGGAAGGGAGGTTGACAAACATCAGTGGCTTTGTCCTACCTAAATGGAAATGCTTTGTACTAACAAAGATACTGTTGGGATAGCTATATCTAATTGTCTGCCTCTGATTTAACCAATTGCAAATAATTATTTGAACACTCTTAGTATCTGTTTTCAGATCTGACAAACATTCAGCATACATGAGCCTTTTTTAAGGGAGCAGATTCTTACATTTAGAGACCTGCTTGCACATGGGCTATTCTTTTATTCTTTTCCCCTCCCTCATATATCACCATATCTAGACCAGTAGGAGACATTCAGTTTCTTTTGCCTTTTTCACAGTAAATTTAGTGATATTGTGGTTTTTTTTTTTCAACTGTAGAGTTACTTCCTATCAAAGCTATACTTAATTACTGGCCAGTCTTACTCTGAAAGAAGCAGATGCTATAGACCGGTGATGGTGAACCTATGGCACGCATGCCACAGGTAGCATACAGCGCCCTCTCTGTGGACACGCGAGCCGTCACCCCAGTTAAGCTCCGCCATGCATGCATGCCTCTCGGCGGCCAGCTGGTCATCAGGTCTCTGCCACGCATTTGTGGGGGTGGAGCACATGGGGGGTTCACGCACACATGCGCATGTGCAGGGCACCCAAGCATGGGGGTGTGCGGGGTCATGTGTATGCACAGGGCAAGTGCGCATTGCATTTTGGGATTCAGGTACACACACGCGCTTTGGGCACTCCATCCAGAAAAGGTTCGCTATCACTGCTATAGACAATAGGTCTGCTGTTGAATCTTCCTCATATTAAAGAAATGATTAAAATTGTTTAATTACAAAAGGTTTTTTTTTCATTTCCAAAGCTACCAAGAAACAAAGATTTATACAAGCATTTAAACTGTGAAACTGATTACTATGAGAGATGGGGATCCACCTCTCTTTTGCTTGATGTGCTCAAGCAAAATTTGAATTCCTGCCTTTAAGGCATAACGGAACTGACAGTGATCTAGACCAGTGATCAGTACAGTATATTCCAGTAGTAAAGGCTGTAATGTGTTTATACTGGGCTACTGAATTTGTGTATGGGAGTATTTGTGTGTGTGTGTGTGCACTTGTTTTAGCACAGAAAGATGTGGATGATGGGGTGGATTAAGCCTGTATAAGCAAGCAATTGACAAACATGTTGACTTCAGGCCAGCTTCTGAATAGTATGACACCTGCCAATGGTATCAGGATAGGAAGTGAAAGCCACTGGAAACTTCCTGGTGAAAAAAAGCTAAAATATTGCGACCTGTGAGGTCCATTTTTGGTCTGTCTCTTTTTAAATATTTTAATTTTTCCTGTTAAAAGTAATCTTTCAGAGAAGATTTGAAGGCTGCGATAAGCACAAATCCCAAGTTTTTCAGTCCTTACTTTGTAGAAATAATTTAAAAGGTAGAAGAGGCACATTGGTTTGATTCATAGGTAGACATAATCTGTGCTACAGCATTCTCTGCTATAGAAAAGAATGTACAGTTTAACTTAGAAATTCATTAAGCAAGAAACTCTTTCTTGATTTGGTGCAATTTTGGAATTACCTTAGATTGGTATTCCATATATTTGAGAATAAGCCTCAGTGAATTGAATAGACATAAATAGGAATAGCAAATTTATCGAATACCATCAGTGTATAAAATCCATTTATGAGCAACAAGGAGGAATCGGGTGAACTCTTTAAAATGTGACTATTAATCTATACTCTAATACGAAAGAAAGCAAACTTATTCTGGGAGGAATTTCTTCTCTTACAGTTACAAAATGTTTGGCAGGAGCTCTTGTGAATTTATTTTCTTGGCCATAATTCTGTGTAGTCTAATATCTGTCTGTAAAGAGTTAATATAGAAGAGAGGGAGATTTGCTAACTATTCTTGGTTCCCAAAGAATTCTTTAGCTTCCAAAGGGAGGATTACCATTTTGCCCCCAATCTCACAAATGGCTCATTCTTATGGTTCTAGGCTTCTTGATGAACTGCCTGATTCAGTAACAAGGTGGGCTCCTGCAGGAGAAAACTGCGGTAAGTATAAACACATGTGAGCATTATTATATTTCTCCCTTGAGAATGGCCACTCAAATTGCTTAGTTTATGACTCCAAATGGCCAATATTTCTATTTTAAACTTGGCTTGAAAATGCTGAAAGGTGCACCTTCACAGTGGTAGAGTAGAAAAGGATACGCTTCTGTTTCCTCCAAGCTTATCGAGCTATGGACCTGGTCAAAATCTTTTTCTCTTACTTTCCTGCTTCTGTTTTCAGCTGGGCATAGCATACTGCAATGCCTTCTAGAGCAGGGGTATCAAACTCAATTTCATTGAGGGTTCTGTTTGACCTCGGAGGATGGGGTGGTTGTGGCCAGGGTGGGCAGGGCCAGCTCAACATCACTCTGGTCAGGGGTGCCTGTGGCCAGAGTGCTCTGCCAGTGAAAACAGAGCTCCGGAGGGCCACACTTGGATCCATCCTGTGGGCCTTGAGTTTGACACCCCTTTTCTACCATGAATGAAGAGTCTCTTACATCTTTCATAAAAGTGAACTATGCTTGATATTTGGTCACATCAAGTCGATTTGGTATTTTTCTAAAAGAAAAGAGTGATGTGTACTTTATAGACATGCCATAGAGATGCTTTTTTCAGTGAGAGATAACGGAATAGATAGCTAATATTATTTGGGTGGGTGGGTGTGTAAAATCCCAAAATAGGCAGCTGATTTTGGTTTTGAAAAGAAGTTAGAAACAAGTGGATACTGAATACCATATTTATTTTTGTCTTGTTAAAGAACAGTGTTGCTGCTAGGTTGCTATCTTGCTTCTGTTTGTTCAATTTAACTTGCTCTATGATTCTGAGACAAAATGTTCACACAAGAAGTTAAAATACAGTAATTATATAGTATATATCAGCACACTGTTCAGTTTGGCAAAACCTACATTATTTTGTTAAAGACATTTAAAACTTATTTGGAAATAATGATTCTGCAAAATGTATGTTGCTGCAAAATATTTAGTTATTTAAGAGCACTTTTATATTTACTAATGAGCCTCCATCACAATCACAAAGTCAGTTTCCAATCACCTGGCTAAAATCCCATTAACCTGCATGTGATAATGGGTGGGGTTTTTTGATCTTGTTTTTGGTTCCCATAATTGTATATAAATAGCATTTACCAGGACATGTCTACTTCCTTAAAGTTATTTGTTAAGAAAACTTTCTTTAATGCAGTTTTAAAATGTTAAATAAATCACTATGAGTACATATGTTATTTTAATGCCAATTTCCCTTGCTGGAAACTCTTGAGTAATCTGTTTTAAGTGTCTTGAATTATTTGGTGTAATCAGCAAAATTAGCCACCTCCGGATTATGAACAGCAGTGGCATCAATACTTTGTAATTCAAGTAAACAATGTCCATTGCAGTCTTCTTTAGAAGAGACTTGTTGACATTTTTTGAACCGGAACCTAGTGGTAATGTTTCTATAAAAACAATTATTCTTCAGCAAGGTTTGTCCTATTGGTTTGAAGTTTTGCTAATGTTTCTAATAGTTCACTTGAAACAAATATTAAACTAAGCATCCTATCACTTCTTACATTGCTCCCTAAATCCATTAACCATGGTACTTTCCCTGGATTAAAGATGAATTTTCCTCTAGTACTTTTTTAATAGAGGTTGATTTAAGGACATGTAATACTGTTAAGAGATCAGCATTTATACATTTTGACTTGTCTGTGGCTGAATACCATCTGGTCCTGTCAACTGAATTTCAAGGAACTATTTATGTCACTATTTCAGAGTTTCCATATGTATTAATTCAAATATGTATATTGTCATACATTTCCAGAATAATTCATTTAGTTTCTCTGCAGTGTCTTGATAATTTTTTCATGTCCCTCCTTTACTACCCAACGGTTTATAACTTCATTAGAAGGCATTTTTAATCATTAATGCTTTTAGCCCAAATTGGCCCACAATTATGTTATGTTGTTACCCATATTATGTCCTTGCATGCCTTATGAGTTTATACTCCATTCTCTTGTTTTTTTTATAAAGGATTTTTTTTTACTAGTAGCTTGTTCGATGCTTCACAAAAACTACTTCGGTGGTTTTTTGGGGCTTGATAATATTATCTAAGTTGTAGTACACATTCTAGCAGGATTTTTGGTTATAAGTTTGAATAACTGTAAGCATTCTGGAGAGATGTTAGCCTTTCATTCTTTTAATTCTTTTATTGCGTTAACGTCTGTGTTTTAATGTCTTAACGTTTTATGTTCTTACGCACATTGTATATGTCTTGTGTATATTTGTATATATGTTTCTTATATGTTTTTTATATTATCTATGTTTTTATAGTGAGCCTCCCCGAGTCCTTAGGGAGAAGGGCGGCATAGAAATTAAATTAAAATAAAATAAAAAATAAATTGTCTGAAAGTGAAGTTCTATGAAAGTGAAGTTCCAGGGAATGGGATGTAAGAAACTGTAAATAGATGATATTGCTTGTCCACCTTTGGAAGATCGATACCACTTGGCTAACTTAAGGTTGCATACCTACTCTTTATCTTCATCTTGTCCAAAATTTTTAAAGAATAAGTAGACCATCAATAGTAAAAGCAAAGGTTTCCCTATGTAGTTGTGTCAGACTCTAGGCACAGTGCTCATCTCTGTTTCTTGGCCAAGGGAGCCAGTATTATCCAAAGACATTTTCCATGGTCATGTAGCCAGCATAGCATTGGATATACTCCAAAGGTGCATGGAATGCTATTACTTTCCCACCAAAGTAGTACCTATTAATCTACTTGCATTTGCATGTGTTTGAACTGCTAGGTGGACAGAAGCTGGGGCAGGTAATGGGAGCTCACCCTGTTGTGCGCTGCTCGGGTCTTGAACCTGGGCAGTTGGCAGCTTTCCAGTTGACAAGCTCAACAACTTTAACCGCTGAGCCATCGCACCCCCTAGGGACCATCAATAATGAATGATAATCTACATTGTTCAATAATTCTTGATCTAGTGAAAATCTTGAGGAAGGTTTAAAGAGATATTCACCCATCCATTACTGTTAAGTTGTTCATGGAGGCATTGTTTTGCCAAAAAAATGTCGGACATGAGTATTAGTCTTCTATAATATAAGACTATTGTTTTCTTTCTTTAAATTAATTAATGAAAGGGCCACTTCTAATCTCAATATTGCTGCTGGTACACATAAGAATAAGGTTAAGATTGATCTCCTGGATTTATTTTGGACCACCTATAATTCTTTTAGTTTAGAAACTCCATATTTTATTTTCAAACCCCCATATTGGGGCTTCATATGTCAACTGTGAGATTGTTTTCCCCTAGAAAATTGTGAGTCCAGGCTGTACTAGCCAACCTTCTTTTGAGTAGAAGAAGGAGCAAATGGCTCTGATTAACCTCATTGCCATTGTTCTTGCTGATGCTAGGTGTGCTTAGTGCTCTCTGAGCTTGGTGGTTTTATTGTAGATGTTTCATTACCAAACTAGGTAACATCATCTATGCATGATGCTATCTACCCTGTTTCCCCCAAAATAAGACATCCCCTGATAATAAGCCCAATTGGGCTTTTGAGTGCATGGCAATAA
>JANHFM010001216.1:147609-174572 GCA_032468115.1 Grayia smithii
TGACTGTATGACTGTAACCTTGTTGCTGGTATCCTTAAGATTTATATTGACTGTTTCCTAATATGATTCGATTGCTTCTTTGTTCCCTATGACTATCATTAAATGTTGTACCCTATGACTCATGCTGAATGTATCTTCTCTTTTATGTACACCGTGAGAGTCTGCACCAAGACAAATTCCTTGTGCATCCAATCACACTTGGCCAATAAAGAATTCTACATCTACATCTACATCTACATCTTTGGGGCAACCTGGACAATGGAGAATCTCCATAGACTTCTCAATCCTGAGCTACAAATAGCCCCTTCTATTGACTTCCTCTTTGAGACAAAAATGTTGCTTTCTTGGAAGCCCAAAACTTACTCAGCGTGGTCTTCCCTGAGCATCTGCTGCCTTTGCCATTCTTGTTCCCTTCTTTTTTCCTCAAGTTTATTAGCCTAGGAGAGAAAAAGCATCAGGTCAGCCAGAAACTAAATATAAGCAAGTCGGCTAACAAAATGAGCCCCCCTCAAAAATGCAATTATATTTTTCATTGGAGCTCTGCAATTGGCCCTAGGAGCCTCTTTTGAGCCTCTTTTTCAGAATGAAAGTTTTTTTTTTTTAAAAAAATGCATGTCAGAGATGAGATCAAGAAAGCTAAACTCTAGTTTAATCTTGCATTCCCTTCCCTAGATTTAAAAGGTGTCATTCTCCCTCTCATTTCTTCCTTAGACAAAGCTTGGCCAAAACGATTCCTAATAAGAAAATCTCTGGTCTGGAGAAGCTTCTTGGATGAGAAGTGAAACGTCTTCAAAAGAAAAAAAAAATAAGGAAGTCCAGTTGGCTTTTTACCAAGCAGGCTATGGTTGACCATTTTAAAAGTATTTTTTAATCATTATGCTTAAATTGTGGAATTTTAATTTTTATAATTGCCGCTTTTAATTCTGTTAATGCGTTAATGTCTGCGTTTTAATGTCTTAACGTTTTATGTTCTTATGCACATTGTATATGACTTGTGTATATTTGTATATATGTTTCTTATATGTTTTTATATGATCTATGTTTTTATTGTGAGCCGCCCTGAGTCCTTAGGGAGAAGGGCGGCATAGAAATTAAATTAAAATAAAATAAATTTCATTTTTTTTTATTTTTGACAAATTTTCTTACACTGGACTTCCCTATTTTCATTTCATTCTAAGTTACTTTTGCTGACAAACCCGTTTCCATTTGATTTACTAACACATGTTATGAAGTAAAAGGATTAAGATGTCCTCAGGTTGATCCCATTTTTGATGACTAGGCAGTTGTTTTTTTGATAATAATTTCTCATTGCCTTCTTTTAGGATTTTTTAAAACTTCCAGTAAGCCTAAAATTCTCTGGTAGTCTCTCTGAGCACTAAGCAGGACTGAGTCTAGATCAGGGGTCTCCAACCTTGCCAACTTTAAGCTTGGCAGACTTCAACTCCCAGAATTTTAGGGAATTTTGGGATTTGAAGTCCTCCAGGCTTGAAGTTGCCAAGGTTGGGGACCCCTGGTCTAGATAAACTTTTTAGCTCAGGAAGATTGGTCAGGTGCTGCAGTTGGCTGAGACCTTATTTCACCTTTTGGGTCTCATTAGCTTTATATTTATTTATTTATTTATTATTAATTAAATTTATATGTCGCCCTTCTCTCGGAGGACTCAGGGTGGTTTACAACAATAAAATGCTTTAAAAAACCAAATTAAAACTAACAACAATAAATAAGAAATAAAAATTGTTCAAAGTTAAAACCAATTAAAATCACATTAAAACGAATTAAGAAAGGCCCAATAGCTGAAATAACCAGGTCTTCAGGTCACGACAGAAGGAGCAGAGGTCGGGAGCTGTCCAGAGCGCCATAGGTAGCTCGTTCCACAGGGTCGGCGCACCCACAGAGAAGGCTCTCCCCCTGGGGGCCACTAAATGACATTGCCTGATAAAATATGTGTATTTTGTACAATGGAAAAATCTGTAGTTGTCACCAAGGCATTTGATTAGACAATGTTGAAAGTAGAATGAGGGACTAGAGAGATACATACCTTAATCTAGTAAATACTTGTATGATTAAAATTAGATTATTTGTTTGTGTTAACTGGTCTGTTATGTTTTTTCCAGGTGAAATAGCCACATTTTTAAAAAATGTCTCTAATTTAAGATATGATGAAAAACCCCAATATGAAATATTGAGGAAAATCCTTTTGAATGGCCTGGAACAAAAAGAAATTTGTTACAAGGAGACACTGGATTTAACCTCTGTTCAATCCTCTCTAAATGAATGCACAATTCACCACAGGAAAGTAAGTAATGAAACAATAAAGGCCAAGTCTAAATAAATAAGAGGTAATAATACATCTTGTAAGGATTAGTTAATTTTAAATCAAATTTAATATTTGGGGAAATTAAACTGGTGGAAGGAGTGTATGAGATGTCTTTTTCAAATTATTCCTTTTAATTGCTGAACTGAAAATGTGATAACTTTTGAGGGAAATTGAAGAAAGAAAAAAACAAGAGGTGAGGATCAAAGAGATCCCTATTATGTTCTTAGCAGCTAACAGGACCTGACTCAAAAGCTATATAGGACCAAAAGGACCAGGTTTGAACTATAGATTGAAGATCTCCATGAAATATCAAAACAGACTAGACTGGAAGGGAGGGGAGGGGGGGGCAATTCCAGAAGGCAGCAGTAACCAATCATGCTTTCAGAGGAACTGCATCAATATACCATGAAGCTGCTTTCTTTACAGGAGTTTCACCTTGGAAGAGCTTCAGATTATTGCTAGAGACAGATTTAAGATGCTGAGCATTTGTCAATCCAATCATTTGGAGTAAAAAAAGGACTCTGTGGCATCTAAGTAAACTGTAAAGTAGATTATGCTACATTTTTAAGCATTAGTTTCTGATTTAAGATGTGGAAGAAGCATTGTTCAGTATTAGTGCTAAACGTTCAGATTAGATAATCTAGTACATTATTAAACTTTGACATTTTCTTGGATAGGTTCCAAAACAGAATGTCACATTCAAGTTGGAGGATATTGTCTTCCTTGGAGCAGATGTTTAATTTTATTTTCTTTCTGCATTATATAGTTTGTGTTCTGTGGTATTTGTGAGTCACCATGAATGCCAGCAACTTTCCACAGACCATATTTAAAGCAGTTACTTTTTATTGTTCCAGCTATTTCATGTTCTCTGTCACTAGCACCAACCTCGAGATTTTAATTTTTCATTCTTGCCTTCCAAAAGCTCTATACTTGGATTACGATGTGTCTCAATATAAATTAACTGTGATACCATAGTGCTCCTTATTTTTGTGTTATTGGAAACTTACAGTAATAGTAGTAGTAATGCAGTAACAAATCTTTATTATTAATCTTGGATTAATATGATTAACAGCATTTCCCAACCCCAATTAAAAACATTAGATGGTTGTCTCTTGCCATATGGATAAGTCTTAAGTCTTTGTTGATGAGTATTCATTAAAGCAAGGTCAAGATGTCATTCAGTTTTAATATCCCTAGTGAACTTTGGACTGTCACAATAATATGTTAGTCAAAAAATGTGGGATGCAAACTAAAGTGACTGATAGGCTGTAAGATAAATGGTGATCCAAATCTTAGTGCACAGATGGTTTTGATTTGCTGAGTTTTGTAGCTGTTGCAACTGAAGACATAAAATAGCAGCCGTCATAAATTAGCTCTTTGGAAGCCAAACCTTGGCACCAAAGCTTTACAACCTTCAATTAGTAGCAAAAGAAGTATTTGAATGACTCTGGTATTGACATTGGTAGGTCTGCATAGTAATCATTCCTAATAGAAGAGAATCTCTGTTTGAGGGGCTTTTGCATGGCTAATTAACTACCACTGAGAATATGTAATTTTTTCATGATCTCCCGATTGTCACCTTTCTCTCATGATACAATTACATTTTATTGTAGCAAGTGCCTTTGGAAACCCAATTGTCAACACTATTTACATTGTGCAGAAAAGCAGAACAAAAGTTCATGTTTAATAAAAAGCCACTGGATTTTGATCTTGGTAATTGCCAAGACTTTTTTTTCCCAGAGTTTTATAGACTTTGGTATTTTTTTCATCACTTTTTCCACAAAGCAAAAAGCCATTTCCTTGCTGCTGTGGTTGCCATTTAATCTAAATTAATTGGAGCAGCTTCTTTTTGTATCTGTGATTGGTACAATTTTCTAAAGTTAATTGAAATATGCACATTTTTAATTAAGAAATCTGCTTTTTGACAAAGTTTACTACTACTTTCATCTGTAAACACAGATCTAAGTTATAGTCACTGATTCTATTAAAGCTATAGCAATATCCTTAATATTCTTAATAATTCTACTTTAAAAGCTCTTCTTGGACCATAATAATCTGAAACGATGTCCAAGGATTTATAGGAGTTCCTCATAAAATGAAGCAGACTTCCATTCTCAGATTCAGCCTCCTGCCTCCTCGTTCTTCTTTTCAAGCTTGGGAAATCTAAGTTATAAAATGCCAAAATAGCACATCTGAAGATTCACAAGTCTTATCAATTTTCTCATGTCTAGGACTTGGGAGAAAATATAGACTAATCTGCCTGCAATGGGAAGTACTTATTTTAAATATTAGAAAATAGTTTAACACCATTAAGTGATCCCCATAGTTTTACAATAGCATGACACAACCTGCATAAATGTGATATAGGTTGTAGCTGGATATGGATACATACACACACACACACACACACACATACACGAAGTATAGAAAAACAATCAATTACTAAGAGTCACTTGATAGTGAAATTGGAATTGTATAAACTTGATTAATGAATAATAAAATAAATTAGTGGTGGATCTGGCTGGGAACAAGGAATGGAATTCTACCAGAGGTTGTTGTCTGCAGGCATCTTAGGCATGCCTGAGGGAATTTTTTCTTTGAGCTGCTTGTTTGTATGTCACAATACACCTGCTTTTAAAGCTGTATTGTTTCAGTTGTGCTTCTGCCATGCAAGATTGCAGTGGTGAGGGGAAGGGGTTTTAGAGAAACAAACTTAACCTCATTTGTTACAATTATTTGCAACAATTATATTAATAAAATATTATCATGTGTGTCATGTGTTAGGAGGTGCAACATATATTCTGTGCTGGTATAAGGCAGGCAGTAAAACTAAAGGTGAGGAACGAGGTGCAGAAAAGAAAAGTAACAGCACCACTTATCCCAGTTGTAATACGTATATGATTTCAATATAAGAATGGGTTACAGAATTGTTAGGCAATGATTAATCTAAAAATGGAAAACTTACTTTCTGTGGGTTAGTTTAAAACTTGTCTCAGGTTAGTGTTGGCATCAAGCTAATCTTGATATGAAAATGGGACATTGGGTTTGTAGTTTCCAAGTACATATAAACCTCATGACAAAAAAAAAGTCAATTGTCACAGCTAAATGTGTTGCTAAAAACAAGTTATTTTTTATAGAAATCTTCCACTAATTCCAAATTTGTTATGTGGGATCTATTCTTAGTTTTTACCAGTACAATTGCTTCAGAACTGTTCATATAGAGGAAAAAAAGACCTGCAATTCAGATTTGGAATTGAAGTAGGACAAATAATCTTCCATATTTAAGTATTGTAGCATTGAATAATTTATATAATGACAATTTTATACTAGGTATATTTTACTTTATTTTAATACTTTAAAATTTGTAGCTTGATGTCATATATGATAGAAAATACAATATAATCCATTTTGTCCTGTCCATAACATACAAAAAAAAATGGAAGAGGATGCTTCATATTCCAAATATAGAGCTAGCAGAAGCAGAGATTTAATAATATTGGCAAGAGTTTATAAAAAGTAATTACCCCTTTAGTTTGTTATGTATGTCTGGTGTTTGTCATAATACAGTAAATCCTTGATTAAGCAAATAAAGACACAGGGTTGCTTCAAAGCTGAATATTTGTTAAATGATGAATGTGATTTTTCTAGCCTAGAAACACTTATATGAAAGAAAATCATCTTTACCGATAGCAGTGAATTATTGCCTCAAGTCGTTCAATTTTGGCAAAACTCAGATTCTGGATATCCACCAAACAATTACATTAAAATTAAGTTTGTTTCAGTGTGCTGATAAATATGGGGATTGATACCTACTTAGATAATTTTAAGATCTCTGGCTTGGAGTATCATTTTGTTTAAAAAGACTGGCATAAAAAAGAACACATACTCATTGCCCAATTGAAACATTCCTTTTCCCCTGGTATTTGGAACAAAAATTTAAATCTATTTTGTAAAAATAGATTTAAAGAATTGGAGATGAGAAATCTTTGCCCATTCTTGGCAAATAATTCACAACTCTTGCCTCGAGTGGAATACCAGAATTGGAGATGAACATTTAACTGTGTGCTTCATCCAGTGCATTTTATTTGGTGGTCTTAGTGCATTGCCAGTGCATCCTACTTTATAACTCTTACTCTATCTAAATATTGGCATAATTTGCTAATCTTTCCCATTCCTTTTGCTGTTACTGCTCTTTTCTAGGTTGCACAGCACAAATGCATTTTGCAGCTGTTTGGATTTCAATTTAAACAGCCTCCTGATACATGTAAACCAACAGCTTTAATGTAATAGGAAATTTTAAAGGAAGAGGCATAAGGAAACCAAAAGATATTGCCTATCAATGTTATAGATTACATTTAAAAGCTTAGAAAAATATGTATTTTTTCATTTGTGACACTGAAATTAAAATACAGTATGTTAATTATTGACAAACTTAGTTTCACCTTTACTAAAGGTTACTAACAGTCACCTCAATTTCTGTAAAAAAATACTGAAACAATTTTTTAAAAAAATAATGCTGTCTTAGGAAAGCAAATTGTAATCTTAAATAGCTGCTAATTCCATAAAATTTGTCTATTCCTTGCATGGTTGCATTAATGTTAGTAGTGTTTTTTCTAGTATTGTGCATGATCTATTTCATGTTAAGGCTCACTCAAGTTCTTTTAACATAAAACTAATTCAGTGGATGACGACTGCGGCAGTACTGTATCATTTCATGGATTGCACTCAGAATGGCTTAATTTGTACATTTAATAGGCTCATTTGCTGATGCCAATACTGAAGCAAGTTAAAGGACAGGAAAGCCAACTAGAGAACAAGGAGTTTTTTAATCTTAGAAAAGCCACTGCACAAATGAAAAGTAGCCAAATACAAGATAAGCCAGTACTGGTTAGATTGAATAAGTTTACTCAAGCTTCAATGGTGAGTTTGTTATGTTGCATTAAATTGTTTGTTAAAACCTTGTTTTTTCATTTTACTTTTTTTTCTAGAACATGAAGTATAGATGATAAATGGAAATCAAGTATGCATTTGTCTTGAAATAGATACTTTCCATGAATATGGGAATATTACTAGAAATTACTATCAAACAAGTAATATGGCTAATGCCCCAGATAGATGTTAGCAAGGTTAACAAACTATTAAGAACAAATAATGTTCCATTATAATTAGTATGGCGTTTTCTAAATTTAAAGGCTTCCAGATTTTTACTCAACTTCTAAAATTTAAAAACTTCTTTACATATTTATTTCTCAGTGCAAGATTAAGATAACTGAGTCTGAATTCATATTGCCTATATAGTACAGTCCCTACAATTTAAATATTTAATATTTCAGTATTGTGACTCATAAACTACAAACTAGTAGGTACCCTGGGGTATTTAAAGGATATTTAAATACAATGGGTATTTATGCAGTGCCTCAAACACCACATTTGGAAAATTGTAATTTTCCGTGATTATATAAACTAAAAATGGTCTGCAAGAAATAAATGGAAATGTTTGATTTGCATGTGGTTGGGAATGGGAACAGTCCTTGTATATTCTCCACACTTTATAAAAGTTGATATGCTAGTTTTCTAGTATATGACTATTCACAAATTGCTTGTTTGAGACAAATTCCAGTCTTGTCCAAGTGGAATATCTGTAACCCCTAGTCACGGTTTGTAGCAAAACATTCTTAACAAAAGACTTCAAATACATCTTTTTGATCATTCCACTTTATTGTTTTTAAAAAAGAAAATCAATGATGTAGTTACTATTTTATTTTGGTAATATAAGGGAAGAACGAAGGGAAAAATATTTAAACAACCTCTCTAGCAACAAAGTACTGAACACTTGCTCTTAGACAAATTGCCACTAGTAATGTTTTTATCTTCTTTTTCAGGACTATGTAAGATCATTGCCCTGGACAGATTCCTGTAGTTCTTTCCAGAATTTTGAAGAAAATTGTAGAGAAAATGGAATCACATATTCAGCAGTCCATCAACCAGAATGTGTTCAAAGTCTGACTAGTTCTTACACATGGTGCCCCTCTCAGATTGGAATGCATGGAAAACTGTTTCTGTATATTGTGGCCATTGTTGTCCTTGTCTTCTTAATAATGCTTTCTCTCTATTTCCTTTGATAACTTCTCCAGTAAGTGCTCAGGAAATGCACTTGTATTCAGATTTTCTTAGTAGATATTTTCAGTGTGATTTGCTGGAATAAATTTGTTTCCAAAGCAAAGTTATCTTTTGTACAGATTAATATATAAAGTTGCTTACAATATTTCCAAAAGCTATCAGATTTTAAACATTTGAAATATACACCATTCCGGTGGTGAAATCTTTCCCGGTTTGCCAACGGTTCGCTGCCTGCACATGCGTGGTGTGCTCCAAACATACGCTGTGCGCACATGCATGCACAGTATGTGCCAAACATGTACGAAAAGGAGTCTTGGGAAGGTAAGTAGAACAGTGAGGGGAGGGGAACAGCTAATCATCTGAAATACCAGTTCAGACAAACAGGTAGCTTTTTTTTAACTACCAGTTCATCCGAACTGGTAGTTTTTATCACTAATGCTTCGTAGCATTTCACCATTGCACCATTCTCAAAATTTCCAAGTTTAGTGCTTTGTACTGGGATGCACTACAAGTCTATAATGAAGTTTCCCATGAATTACAATTTTTATTTTCAAATTTATTTGGAAGCATTTTTATTCATCTTTGCTTACCTTACTACAATATGGGCATTCACCAAATATGACATTAAAACTTTGTCGACTTGAAGGGAGCCCACGTAACCACTGGAGAGTAAAACAAGGTGTTATTCACTGCATTTGAAGAAAGATGATAGCTATGAAAATGTTGCAAACAGGATAAGCATCTCTCCTGTTCAAGGCTTTAAAACAAGAGTACATTCTGTTTCAACATGTCTCTCTCTCTCTCTCTCTCTCTCTCTCACACACACACACACACACACACACACACACAAAGTTATCACAAGTTATCTTCTCTGGGAGTGAAGCTGATTTGCTTAAGAGAAGCAATTATGATAGTTTGTTTATACTTAGGGTTACATTTGTTTTAAAAATAATTCTAAGACTCATCTAAAAGTAGAATTTGCAATAATTATTACTTAAAAGATTGAGATAAAATTAATAGCAAACAATACATAAGTGAGCAATAATAATCTATATCAGTATATATTGTTGTAAAAATCTACTTGTTCTCTACTAAGCAATTAGATTCCCCTTAGTTTTAAAGTAGTACAGCTACTATATGGAGTTAAATGCCTAGAATAGAGACAATATTGAATGCTTATGATAATCATACCTCATATAAACAAACTTGATGAAAAGATTGGCCACAATGAGAGTCATCACAAACCTGGTCTGGAATAGCCCCATCCAGACGATAAGCATAGCAAATACCACAATCCATAGAGAAGTCCTTAAAAATATAAAATAGAACTCTATTAGTGAGATGGCTGGGTTTAATACATGCACTGCACCCAAAGTTCATCCAGGATTTATGAAAAACACAAATAGCAGAGGTTATACAACACACTAAAACAAACCAAATTACATGATGGCTCAACAGCATTTCTAAAATTCAATTATGTCAAGTTGTAATACATATTATAGCACTCTACAGTATAACTTAAGAGTTTACTTTATGAGGCAAACTGGTTGTTTATAATTGTGTTTTCAAGTAGCCATCTATGAATTTATATACATGAATTATATATTTGCATGCAACCTGTTTACATCCTCTATGGCTGATGGAATAGCCATGGAATTTTGATAGGAGTCCTGCCCTATGCATAGTATTCACATCTAGTCATGCCTCTGCTGAATCTCTTCCTATCTAAAACTGACAGTGAAATATGAGTGGAACACCGAGATCTCCCAGTATCAAATGGGGAAGGATAATCTGTTATCCTGCCCACCCTGCTTTCCCTGATGCCATCATTAAATGTTTTTTGCACATGGTGTTTCTCCTGAGTGGGGAAAGCCCTGGGAGACTCCCCACCTAGTTGGGTCCATAAAAGTGGCAAACAAGCAGGAAAAAGCTTTGCAAAGCCAAAAACAACCCACAGGGGAAAAGAGCCCAGCTATATTAAGGCTTAGCACTGCATTCCAATGCCAGAGAGGCTTCCAAGCAAGCCTCCATGCTTGGCCAATGAAGCTTGGCTGGGCCTTTGCCCCAACCAGATGGTCATCAGGAGATTGTAGACATCTTTGGAGAAGCCAGCCGTCTGCATGCAAAGGTGACAGCTTCAGGATTAACTTCCCCAAACCTTTCCATTACTTAATTTCCTTCCTCTCCCAGAAACCCATATTTCTTCAATAAAAAGTGGGAGGAGCAGACTTGAACTCCCCTCCCCCTAATTAGATGTTGAAGTTAAACTCTCCAGCTCTACCCTCCAATTTTATCACGTATAACCACTTAATTTACTAAATTTAGTGCTTGTCTGGAAAGAGGGTGACAAAATCTCTTTAAGTTATTTACCTTGATGATTCACTGCTAGACTGAAGAACAGAGAAAACAAAGAAAATCTTTCTGAAAAGTTGTATGCCTTGAGAAGCCGAAGAAAAAGTTCAGCTCTAAAGAAATGTGGCTAAAGCCACAACATTCACCAAGTAAATGGCCCCAGCAGAAGCTGAGTCAGATAGGCAACAAAAAGCTTTCCAAAGATTTCCAAGTCCTTGATCATATCACAAGAACTACCTGTATTCATAAATTAACTGAGGAAAGGAATGCTCTTCCAATGGCTTCATCCCTCTGAGAACAGAGCTCCAGACAATATTGGATAAAAGTGGAAGACTTCTTCCAAGGTAGATAGTTCCCCTGAAAAATTCTTAAAAGGCAATTCTAATGGTCACGTGTCCCAGAATATGCTCAGAAATTGTGAGAGGACATTATTCCTTTCTTAGTTTGTATCAAAGTTTGATGATTGAAACTATTTATTTGGGAAATGCTAAGAAAAAGACCCTGAAAAGCCAAAAACAGTTACTGGATTTTGTTTGATTAATAATTTAAATCTATAGAGCTGCCTATCTCATAAAGGCAACTCTAGACAGTACACAACTATAGATAAAGTGTAAAAAGAGTAAATACAAATATAAAATATTTTATAAATATAAAACGAAACAAGAATAAAATATCACAAAAACAAAAAATGCAGGTAGAAGTTTTTTTTCTCTAAAGGGAATTAAATGATACCTCAATTGGAACTGAGAAACCAGAAGAAAATTGTAGCTATCTTGCTTTGGCATATTAAAATGGACTTTAGGAGAAAAGAACTATCTGGGCAAAGTGTGGAGAATAAGATCTTGGCAGAAATGATTTTTTCCCCCAAGTCTTGAACCTGAGACAATCCAAGAAAAATGGATAACTGGTAAATCCAGGAATGAGGGGTTTGCAAGAATACAGTGCTGTTGTGGGTTAATTAAGAGATTTTTTATTCTGTTTGGAAGCCCACAAGGCTTTTTAAGCAGTTTGGGTAACTTATTTTTAAGCAGTTTGGGTAACTTATTGAGCAATTTTCCTAATGCTTATTATTGGCAACTCCAATACAGCAGTGTATTGGGGATACCAGCAAAGAAAGGGATCTTAAACTTGATTGTGACTAAACTTTAGGGGACCTGCTGGGAAAGATAGAACAAAAGACAACAACAAAAAAAGGTTGACCAGCAGCAAGGCAGATTGTTACAGAGGCAATGAATGCACCATTGGATGATCTGAATAACCAGGTTGGAGACCAATTGTTATGGAGAAAATCTATAAGGTCATTAAGAGTTGACAAAGATTGAAGGCACATACTCAAAAGAGAAATTTCTGAAACATGGTAAGGAATTTGTTCCCAAAAATGGATTATAGATGAGAGAAACTATTGTGCCAAGCCCATTTTGTGCTGTATCTTATCCAAAAGGATCCTTCAGAGTTTAGGGGTGTGAACAAAAGAGCTGCCTGCAATTTTTTTTAAAGCAGTTACACCTTTTCCCAGAATCAAAGGAGTGGCCTGCCATAGTGACCAAACAACCCTACAAACACAGATCCTTTAAGGAGCTGCAGCCTAGTATAATATTTTTTTCTACATGTACTCCAAATCCACTTTTTAATCTGATCTGAACCACCAGAGTTCATTTTGTAAAAACCTGGCAGTGCTTGCAAAAGTCTAGGTTGTATACATTGGGGGAACGTTTGCTATGGAATGGAACCTTCAAGGTCATATGTGAATGGAGTCAATAACCTATATCTCACAATCCCTTGCACATGAAACAAAGATAAATAATTGTTCTGAAATAAAACAAAGTGAAAGAAAAGGAAAATTTCTAAAAGAATCAATAATTATTTCTAAAAGTGAATGTGCTATTACTATGTTGGTGGAAAATAAAGCAAAAGGGATTAAAGGAAGCATGCCTTATTGTGCATGTCTCACATGGGACAGAGCTCCTACCAGGAAATCCCATTAAGTTCTAGATTGTTCCGATCGGGCTCTTGTCTTATCCCATAAGATAATCACAGAGCTACAATGAAGAACTAGTCTTAAACTTAATTGGTTAAAATACACATTACTGTTTCTAATTAATTGTGTCTTTTAAAGCAAGTTTAAATGTTTTAATCAGTATTTATAAAACTTGTATATGGTAGCCACCATTGTAGATGAGACAGTGTTTTTTTCTAAGATAGTAGATATATATACATCACCAGAGGCCATCTAGAAATAAGTATTCTTTTTTCCCATCCAGTGTTTTATTTGCATGCAAATTTAACTTTTTGTATTCTTCTTTAATTAACTAAGATCTTTCAATCAGCTTATAGCTTTACATTTTATCACTCACAGGATGATAAAAACAATGAGACCCAAGGCAGGATACATGGACAAATATTGCCTTTATGATATTCTACTACAGATTTTCTATTAGTAGACTGAAGATAGGAAATCATAGCATATAAAGATTCAAATGGAGCTTTGATTAATCTCAAGCAATTCCTTTCTCAACTGATCTTGATGTATACATCTTTTTATAGGAAAGGGCATTAGGTGATATGAAAGCTCTCAAATTACGGTGACCTACCAATGTGTTATTGCAGAGTGTCACATATAATATGTGCAAGATATTACAAATTCTTCATGAATAAACAACATCATAAAATGATACTGAGATATTCCAAAATTATACCTAGTCAGAGCATTTACAAAGCCAACATTCTACAGGCAAGGAAGAAACCGTATCTTTCCCGAATTATTATTATTATTGTCATTCACTGTGAGCAAATACAAAGAATAAATCTGAATAGGAGGCCAACTCCAATAATTAAGATGCACTTTACCATTAGAAGTTTATGGATTTTTAGAGTCCACAGGCCTTCCTGCACAGCTACCCAACATAAATAAATGATATTTTATTTAGCCTGTTCTCAGAATTTTCCAAAATAGGAAAGAATAAAATGGGCAGATAATTGGATGAAAGAATGCAAACTTCTTTTTCTGAGTTTAGTGCACTTTCTCACCTGAAACAGATTTTTTTATATTTTTTGTATTAAATGTATTATTTAAAATTAATACTACCAAACACTGTATATATATTGTTTGATATCAGAATTAATTTTAAATATAATGAATTTAATGCAAAAAACCACACATACACACACACCACTCAAAATCTCCTTGAAGAAATAGAGAGGGAGAATGGTCCCCATGTCTAAGTAGACATTTTAAAATCATCTACAATCTCGTTGAAAAATAGTTATTTCAAAATATGTAGTATTCAAGCATGGTGAGCATGGAAAATATGAAATAACTTACAGTTTTTTCTAGAGCTTCTCGAGATGGGAAATCAATTTCTAAAATTTCATTTAAATTTTTTAATAAACTATTTTCCGGGTTCCTACAAAAGAAGGAAATACTATTATAATTATGTTAATTAAATTATGAACCAAACATATTTACAAGCAGATATACTTACCACATATGTATATTGCTATTCAGCTTGATTTTCAACGGATTTACCACTGAAAACAAATTATGCACAAGTTTACATTTTTCACAAGAAAACATTATTTTTCAGAATATCTAATCCATGAAGGAGTGGTGGTTCTATAGTTCATAGCTGGCTGCTTAATTTTGCAGATAATGGATTCATGATCAAGAATGTCTTTTTTTCATTCAAATACAACTTTTCTCATATTGAGTCACAAAGCAGCTGACTTCATAAGACAAGTTATAAATTAAATAATTAATAATGACATTTGCAATGTAAGGAATGTCCTGCATGTGTTCTCAAATTCAAACCAAAGAACTGCACCACTATGTAATTTTAATGCATATGCATCATGTATGTAATGTATCTTCAATATTCATTTTTTTCAGTATCTCTACAATGTTGTACATGTGATTATGAGAATTGGTTTGAATAAATTGTCTTTATTTTCAAGGGTTTGCTGCTGCTTACATTAGATATCAGTTTATTAGATATTATTTGGAGCTGAACCCATCAACATACACATAATGAAAATTTATATAAACAGATATGCACATCTGACATAGACTTGATAATGTGGTTCTAGAATTTCTCAATTTAGATATTTGACTAAAAAATAATTTGATCAAATTTCTGAAGGAATGCTTCCACTTTATTTATAATATCATTATGAATTTTACCTCCGTCTCAAGAAAATTAGATAACTTCAGAACATTTCTGCATGAACTTAAGTGACTTTTTCCAAATTAATTTGGAAACTCTCAAATCTGTACAACTTTGTCCCAGAGCTTCACTCAACCAATCTGATTTGAATGGCTATTTTGCTTGAAGCCAAGTGACTTCTCCACAAGAACTGGAAATTGTCACTTTTTTCAAGGGTATATTTTAGAGGAATGATTTGATCAAACCATCCCACTGAAGTTTGCACAATCCCACTAAAGAAGCACCTCTGATCTTGATAAAACATCTAGATAATTTAGTCTTCTCAATTCTGTGCACTTATTGCTGCCTTCACACAAGAACTGAATAATCAATTTGCTTTTGATCTGTCTAATGATAAAAGACAGACAGGAAAAGACTAACATCCCTGCATTAAAACAGAGCTCAAGTCTTCTACAATGGGAACAAGGGGCAAAAAGGAAAAATGGCCCCATTAGAATCATAAGAACTGTCCCTTGAGAAAAACAATTTTGTGGATAAAGATTGAGAGAACTGTTTTGCATAGCTTACTTTTATTCCTATACATGTGTGTGCTTTAAAAAATTAGATTCTTGTGGTACACTAATGTGCTAATTTACAAATCAAGAATGCATTCACAGACCTCTCAACATTTATGACATAATTAATCTGCATTAAATGATGCCAAGAATCACTTCTTACTTAAAAATATGTTAAGTGCCTTCCAGGGTCATATAAATGATTTAATGATCTAAACAAGTAGTAGATCCTGAGTGGCCTATATTCTGCCTATTTTTGATGCAGGTCCTAGTAATATATTTAGAAAGAGGAGAAAAAAGTAGTTCAGAATACTTGGAAGGATTACGGGTTTGACCTGAACACAAACATTAATAAGGATTTTGAATATTATATATTCCTTACAATGTCCATAAAAAGATATAAAAGAAAGGCAAGAGACAGATCAATGATAAAGCCCTCTGGGAAGCCTTTAAAAAAAAATGCTTTCCAACTTACAAGGTCTACCTGAAAACTTGGAAAAAAGGTTTGATAAATTAACAACACTTTTAATTCAACCCAATGGCACTCAGATATAAGCAACATCAGTTAAACCCAACTTACAATTGGACGGATTGGAATCTAATTTGTTGCTGGCAGATTTGAAGGGAAAGGAGCCTGGTTTGAAAATTGCAGGCTGGTTAGAGAAAGGCATGAATTCAAAAGACCTAGAGATGGCAGAACTGATGAGTGATGGATTGGACTTTCTTAAGAAGATTAATGGAGATTGGGGAATGAATTTACTATATCCAATCAGAAAACAATTGACAAGAGATGTTGCATTTCAACTTGTAAGAAGTTTGTATGAACAACAAATACTATGGAGTGTCTCAATTATCCAGGTCGTAATTGTCTCAAAGGTGCTTTTTTTCTTCAAAAGGCAACTGGACTGTTTTTTCCTTGAGGAAGAAGAAAAAGATTCTCTTGGATGAGAAGTGAAATGTTTTCTTCTTCCTCATAGAAAAAATGGTCTAGTTACCTTTTGAAGAAAAAACCACCCCTGAGACAAATGCTGTGGAAATACAGACAAATGCTGTGGAGATCCATGACTTTGTGGAATGAGATGCAATTGTTGGGAAAGATTCCAATTAAAACTTTTAAGGAAAAGTTTTATCATTAAGAATGAATCAAGGATATTTGATGCTAGATGGATCAGAGATAACTGTAGAGTAAACAGAGGTGTTGAAGTTTATAACATTGTGAGACTGCGGGGGAGATTATTATTGCTGAAATATATTTATCAGTATTCAACTGGGGGGACGATATATGTTTGGTTTTTTATGCACATTTTTCCTTGTCTTGTATAGTTTTGCTTTGTTCTTGCATATTTTTTCCTTTTGCTTGGAGTTTGTATTTTAACTTTGTGAATAAAAATTTAAAAAATCATCAAGAAAAGACCTGGACATAGGAATTAAGCATAGTGGCAGGGAGCCATCTACTTCCCTCCAGTCATAATTATATTCCCAATGTTGTCCTGCAGTTCTGCTATTACTATGGCATAAGAAGTGATATATAACACTTTATAAAACATGTTCTGCACATGACATGTCTGCTATTTTGCAGTTAAATGCATCCAAAACAGTGTAAATTGCTTTATATATTGAATGTTTAATGATTTTCTGAACAATATATAGAGAATTTTATAAAAAAATTATGTTGATTTATTCTGTATTGCTTGCCTGAAACAAATATACTCAGTTTACCATACGTAGAGATTAATTTATACTAGCATAAAATATTGGACATTGCAACATAAGCCATCCTACCATGGTCAGCTCCAAGAAAGTAACACTCAGGAAGCATGCTGGGGTGTCTGGGATCTATCTCTATATTAAGTGAAGTGTTGTTTCCTGAAACAGATAGATACACATTGAAGTATATAGCTATCCAGTCTATATTTTTTAAAAAGGCATTATTCTTAATGCCTACAAATGTGCACAGTATTCCAAAACTACAAGAATTACAATTCCACATTTGAATTCAAAATACTTATCTACCACTTCTAAATCTGTATGTGAAAATGACTAGATTTTAGTATCTTAGTATGTAACAAGTCCAGATTGACTTGACCTTTCTACCTACTTCCTCCTTTTTATTTCTTAATATTATTTGAAATCATTTATCAATTAGATCAACTAGGCATTCTATAAAAATACAGTAATTAAATTTAGTTAGTTCAAGTATTCACAAAAATTACATGTGGTGGGTATATTAGGAAACCTTTCCTTCTGTGCTATAAAAGCTGATCTGAAAATGTAGCATGTATGGTATGTGTATGTGTCTTCCAAAATGAAAGGTTTGCTGAAAAAAGTAGTTGTAGCTTAGTTTCAGTGGACTAGAGGGAATAAAACTTGTCCAAGCAATACAGGAGTGGGCAGTTGTTTGATCGGATAACTACTTTGTTTCTCTAACCTTTTTTTTAAAAAGACACATCCCATAAAAAAAGTAGAATATAAACCAGCTGGAAGTTATGATCCAGTTTGAGAAGCTCTGTAAACAGTTGTTATTACTATTAGGATTACTAACTATACATAATACATATTACATAATACCAGGGAGAATGAGAGGTTTCTTCCTCAGTGTAGTCATAATCTAAATTTTGATGTTATGTCTAACAGAAGAAAAAAGCTCCTTTTGTAGAAACATGATTTCTTAAAAAGTTTTGTTTAACTCTCAACCACTAAAGTCCCT
The DNA here is from genome assembly GCA_032468115.1 of Grayia smithii. Classification (NCBI taxonomy): domain Eukaryota; kingdom Metazoa; phylum Chordata; class Lepidosauria; order Squamata; family Grayiidae; genus Grayia; species Grayia smithii. Next base: position 165,820 of record JANHFM010001216.1, read on the forward strand.
AAGCAGTTGTCTTTTTTAATTCCTACCAATTGCAATCCTTCGCCTTGTAGAACTCCTTGTGGGTTTCTCTGGCTCAAGGACCCAGGTCTTCTCATCAATTTCATCTAGAATATCCCAAAACTCCTTCAGTGATTCTAATGCTGCCAAGAACTGATTGTGAATGCTCAGTAAGGAACTCTAGTATGGAAGGAAATTGTAAGAAATATTATGTGGCCTTTAAGAAAGCAATACAGAAGTATAGTTTATTAACTGTTTCAACTTTTCAAAATCTAGCACACAATTATAAAACACATATATATTACAATTATATATAATGCATACATGTATATATATGTATATATATATGTAAATATATGTATATTACGATTCTTTCAATCCCTTTTTTAAAATATTCACTTTTTAAACCTCTTTTAAAATATTTCTACTTTTTTACATTTAAACTTAAAACTATTCACAATCATGTAACAAGTAGGTTCTTTTGTATTTAATGAAGAATCCCTTTGAATTAATAAGGAGTAACATTGCAGCTTTATTTTTGAAAAGCACCTTAAAATTATTCACATGCAAAATTCCAATTTGAAATGCTAAAACAACTAAAAAACGTACTGCAAATCTAGTATGGCTCTATTTAAAACTGTCTTCTAACAATAATTGGGGCCTATTTTTTCTCATTTTTCCTAATTTCCTCATTAAATCTAACACATTTCTAAATAAACAGTTTCTGAAATCCAGGATTAACAGGGGAAATTGTATAACATGCACATCTCCAAAACAGAGAACACCAAACTCCCCCCCACACACACACACAAATACAGCAGAAAGAAGCCTAGTGTTTTAGCAGTGGAATATGTTTAATAAGCAAAGCAAAAATTATACTTTTATGAGGAGTATACAAACATGGGTCTTTTCATCCATTTTCTTCAAAATGTAAAAAAAAAAAGTTGTGGATGGTATAAAAATTGCTCAGGTGAGTTTTTAGGATTTTACACACTTGAAAAATATTTTTAAAAGGACAGAGCTTGAGAAAGAACATGTTGGATTTATTCTCCCTGCTGTTATTAAATTATATTAAAGTGAGAAAGCACTTAAGCAGAAAAGTGTGAATACTGCCAATCTCAAAATGTAACGCTTATTATCTTTAAAAGCATTTTGTTACTTTTATAATACCTGAAGTGATATAATAGTGTCAGTCACTTAACCAGATCTTACAGCATAATATCTTCATCTTAAGTACTATTATTTCCAGTATTTTAATAATTTTCACACTGTCTTGGAATGTGATCTTTTGTGCTCTGATGACACTTAAATTAATAGCATAATTTTCTGGTACTTGCAACAGTTGCTTTCCATTTTGATTTTTTACATTTTCCTACCTCATATACAGACAAATCCTTTTAATAGCCATTTTTATCTTTTTCTTTAGGGAATTCAAAGGAATTTTTAGTAAAAATAAAGAGACACCAAGGGATTAGAATTTTGAAATCCAATTAATTTTAATACTAATTGCATTTTTTCAGTGATGTTCCTTGAAAGGTAGCAAAATCTTAGAGTGATCTGCTCATTTGATCTTATTTGCATGTTTCATTGATGTTGTAGTTGCCTTTCCATATGCATATCTGAATTTCTATGTTAAAAACATTTACACTACTTTGTCATGCAAATTATAAAGAATTTATTCCTAATTTTACACTTCAATTAGATCGTTTCTGTACATATTCCCTTTAAATAATTTACATGTGTTCCATGGAAAGAGATTCAATAATGAAATAGCCAATCTGCTGCCTCATGATTTTTAAGATAAGAGTGTTATTTATTTAGCATATTTATAGTTGCCCTCTAACTTTATCTCAAGGCAGTGAATAAACTTTGATATACAATGTCCCTCCTCCTCAAACTAATATGAAAATAACTATATGCATTTCTCTAAAACAGTAGTGCAAGTAAAGCTCTATTGAACACATTATATTTTAAAATAAGAAGTGATTTGCAAGAGGAAAATCCACAAAATTTGGAGGTTAATTCTAGAAAAGGTATAGACATTTCATGAATTCTTAGAGAAATGGAGTAGATTGCTGGAGTAGGATGAAGAACTTTTTTGTTATTTTTCTACTTCAGGATGTTCTGCTCCATTTAGTGTATCTGCATGCAGTCCAACGTTCTTTTCTTCAATAATTTCAAAGCATACAAGGATTCTATATTCACTTTTTAAAAATTTTCCCCAAAGTTCTAAAGGCATGTTGGTAACAGGAATGAAATGTTCACCTGTATGTTAAACACAATGGTAAGCAAATTTGAGAAACAGGTTGGTTAAGGCATCAGACTAAAAATTGAGAAAGGTGAGATCTAATCCTGCGTTGAGCAAAAGCATACTGGGTGACCTTGGGCCAGTGACTCTCTGTTAGCCCTAGGAAGAAAGCAAATCACTTCTGAAAAACTTTGCAAAAACTTGTGGGGGCTTGTCCAGGCAGTTTCTAAGAATCAGACCAATGAACAGAACAATGAAAAAAGTTATCTAAGGGCAGAAATCTGAAGCAACCCTAATTGTTTTCTCAACTTCCAATTCTTATTTTATGGAATGTGAGACCTGGGTTTTTTTAAAGAATGCTGCAAAAAACAATTGGGTTACAAGTGGAACATTACAAGAATGGAAGGGGGCAATTTGGCGGGAACACTTTTTTTCTATAAATGCAAAGATGATTAGAATAGGAGCAAGAGTTTCTGGAAGGCAAACTATTTTTAAATCTTTAAAAAATAGTATGAAGTTGTCATTTTTGAAGCTGATTTTCAACAATTTAGTTTTTATGAATGGTGATGGGACTTTGTTTCCCAAAAAAATATGAAAAGCTAAAATAGATGACCTGCTGGTCACTTAAAAAACAACAAAACCTTCATTTCCTCTTCTCCCTCACCATTATCTCTCGAGAGAAATAATTGGCATTAAACTATAACTGGCATTACATAAAGCTATAGCAGCCACCACAGGATAGGAGTTGTTGCCTCGAAAGGATCCTACACTAACATTAGTATCCTCTATTTTGGGGTTGGGGGAGGAAACACACAAGTGAAATTTTGGTTATTTTACCATCAAAGTTCAATACTGGCATTATTCTAGTATGAGAGCAAAACATCAAACATGTCACTAGAAGGCAAAATCATGAAATTTTCTACAGTAGCCCTGTCATTCAGGGGAATTCACTGTAGAAAGCAATTATATTTGGAAGAGTTAGCAGTAAAAGGAAACCAGGCCACCATAAAACACGATGGCTGGACACCATTAAAGCTGACACAATCTAGAACATAGAGAAACTCAAAGAAGTTGCACAAGATCAGAAGATGTGGAGAGACCTGGCCCATCAAGTTACCAAGAATCAGGCAAGATTGAATGAATAACATCATTATCACTTCAATATGCTGAGGATGACATATGTGGCTCAGGGGACATCACTGATTTACCTTATTGCAGGTTTGCATCAATATTGCTTACTATTTCTTTATATTAAAAAACTAGAAAATCATGTCATAAAATTTTAGCACTTTGAACCTGGAAAAAAAATCACATATAATTTGCCAACATGGATGTTGATTACTTGAACCACTATCATGTTGGGCATACACTTAGGGGCCCAGGCTTGACCATGGAGTTAAGTCTTTAAGGCCTTCTGGAAGCCAGACATTACCAATCTAATCCCCAGAAGAATGATATAGTGCAGATACCCCTGCAGAAAAGAGCCTGGACATTGTCAGCTGAGACCACTTAGCAGATGGGAGCTGGACTATGCCCCCCTCCTGCCAGACTGGATGGGGTGGGTACAAAAAAACAGGCAGGAGATGGTCGGTCAATTTATTTGGATTTTTAAATGTTCTTTAATGTATGCTCACGTTTCAAAAGCTATAATGGAGCTGTAAAATGTACCCAAAGGGCCATCAAAATAATTAGGATTTATAGCAATTCCTGTCTGAGACAAGACAAGACTGGTTTGAACTAACAAATTCACACTCCTGCATGATTTCTATTTGTTCAGCTCTTGTCTACCACCACTATCTTTTCAATTTGGTGCCCTTCAGAGATGCTGCAATTGCAGTTCCCAGCATGGTCAAAGGTTTATTGGCTCGGTTTCCATCACCATTTTATAAGCGAACAATTTCCTTTATGATAATTTTGTGGGTTTTTTAAAAACTCTTTTATTTAAAATGTATACCAGGAAAGTCTCCAGCTATGTAGAGGCCACTCTACCACATCTTGCTTCCCAACTGATTGGCATATTACTAGATGAATGACTATTTAAAAAAAGTATAATATTGAAAAGTCCATTTTTTTAAAAAAGCAGCTTTTCCATCTAAGCTTACATTAAAAATCAATGTTGGGAGATATACCTGCTATTACCAATATATTAATTATTCATATTCATTAGAACATCTTAAACAGCATTTGTGCTTCACAATCTATTAATCTGTAAATGCTTCCATGATTTGCAATACTTCTTTTGGATACCAAGCTACAAAACTTAAGGTAAAAGTCCACAGACAGAAGCTTATGTGGAAATATTCTTTTAAAATAATGGTGCAAAAGACTTACTAGATAGGGATTATGCACTACATTGGTTGGAACACTAAATAAAAAAACAAAACAAAAACATACTGTACTAAAAAGATCCGGACATAGCAAGAAAATGTATTAGATAACCCTCAAGATTGCTGTTAATTTATTCTTTTTTCACATTTGCTTGGAAAATTATTTCTTTTTGTCATTTACTTGAACTGGAACCTTTTCTCCGGTATTCCTCAATTCACACATTGACCAAAAAAATTAGTACCAGATTTCAATTAAACATCTCCAGCTGTCAGACATGTTGTATATATTATTGATTTAATATTCAGTAATTTCACTGAAGACTTAAGTCATCAAAGGTAGAAATCCTCCATGCTTCTTTAGAAAATCCAGTATTATGTATTTTAGTAGAACTAATTTGACTAAAAATTCAAAGAAAAAGGCAGTGCCTTAACCCATGAATAAGTATCTGCAGTAATTGGACATTTAAAAAAATGAAATAGACAGCAAATGAATTTTGCTAATTAGACAAAAGAAAGTCTAACTGAAGTAAGTAGTTGTACTGGGACTTGTCACTGGAAAGCTCTGTATATATGGCAACTGGAACAATGGCAGCAGCCTTGCCCTTGGTACCGATTTCTGACTATTTTAAAATGTCTCCTCTGCACCAGAATCCACTGGCTGCTGCTGATCCTGCTGTGAGACACCTGCACTGGCTACTAGGCTTGTCACGATGCACAAAACCCTACCATCTTCAGCTTGACATTGTGCACGTTATAATTATTCATCCAAATGAATATGTCAGAGCAGCAGCAGCAGACCTCTCATCAGAGCACAAGAAAAATACATCAAAACATTATCAACCCAGCAGGAAGACAGGGACCATAAGGAAAATTACCCATTTTTAATACAGACGCCATAAAGCCATGTCTATTATTATATAAAAAGCAAGGGGGGGAGAACCACCATCAAGCTTTGAGTCCAAAAGTACTAGTGGAACACAAAATGAGAAACAGATGTTAGGGGGAAATCAATTATTATATCTGAAATCTATTTAGATTCTCTTAAAACAAGTTCTGTGCTAGTATTCTAATTCTGACATTTGTCCTTTTTGTGTTAAGGATCCTGTCAACATTTTCATTAAGATGACCTACAATTGTTAGAATTAAATACCCATCTAATGTTAAGAATATATATGCTGAATACACAAAATACTAAGAACAAATGAGAATCTGCCAACAAATAGCTCACTGAACATATACGAATCTTTTAATTTTGGGGAAAAAGCTAACCTGAATATCAGTTAATACACACATCCCTTTGGGCATAAGCAATGTTGCGCAAAGTGCAAAAAAGAAGAAATAACAAACCAAAAATAAACACGACTCATTACACTCACTTGTTTTCACATATTTGATACTTATTCATTCCTTGCAACAGACATTTTATCTATTATCTTTTTACTACCATTTGTCCAACTTAGTCTCAATTTTCCCATCTTTTGCCAGTTTCTACTAAGATAGACAAATCTATCTACTTGCTTTGTTTTTTCGGTGTTTATATATAACTTGCAATTGTTCAGTCACTTTTCTTTGTCAAATATGACTACCTTGGTATTTGATATATTAGTTTTCAGAATCCTTCTCACTGTATCCTACAATCTATCTAATATTCACTGACAGTCATTCCAGTTCTTTAACCAACAATGTGGAATCATTTATATATGAATGAAAGTTTCCCTTACTGTGAAATACTAATCTCATTTACAAAATTTAAGTGAAAAAACTACTGCAAATGATCTGGACAATATGCTCTTGATAATGCACCCGGCCCTTTGGATAAGCTAACACATTCTTCCCAGTTCTTGGGAGGTGTAGTCCATTCCCTGCCAAAAAAGCCCTTCCTGTAGGTAATGTAAACCATGGTCTAGGAATCCAAAGTTCTCTGTACAGCACCTTCTCTTGGGCCAGCAGTTTACTTCTAGAATCCTCTGCTCCCCCATTGGATGATGACCTTCCACAGGAAGTACGGATGAGAAATGGGAGTTGGCTTACCTGAACTTCTGTTCTGTGAGATCCTGGAGTCCATCGGTCATAAACGGGTTAAACCTTCCCATGATCCTTAGGACCGAATCTACCAAAACTGACACCTCCCCCTGTCCTCTCCAGCTTTATTGACGAGGGAGGAACGGTAGACCAGCAGGCTGAGCTGAGTATAGAAGTAAGAAAGAAGAAAAAACCGCTAGGTCCTCAAAACCTCCCCCCCCCAGCAGAGGACCGGGCATAAAGGGAGGGGATGACCGATGGACTCCAGGATCTCACAGAACAGGAGTTCAGATAAGCCAACTCCCATTTATATGGATCCTGGAGTCCATCGGTCATAAACGGGACATGCCAAAGCATCCCAGCTAACGGGAGGGACCCGCCCGGTCCAAAGCCACCCGCGACCGATCCACCTGATGCAGGACCGGCCGGCCAAAGGCCGCCTCAGCCGACACAAAGGTGTCGACCTTATAGTGGCGGATGAAGGGGGTAGGGGTGGACCATGTGGCCGCCCTCCAAACCTCTACTAATGAGGCCTGAGAAGACCAAGCCGCTGTAGTGGCCGCGCTTCGCGTGGAGTGAGCTGGGACCCAGCCAGGGACCGGGAGAGAGAGAGAGATATAAGCCGAAGCGATGGTGGCCCGAAGCCATCGGCCCACCGTAGAAGACGTAACCTTCATCCCTAAAGAAGAAGGTTGGAACGAAATAAAGAGGGACTCTGAACGATGTAAGGAGGCTGTACGTTTGAGATAGATACGGAGTGCCCTGCACACGTCTAACATGTGCCATTCTCTTTCCTGCCGGGTGGACGGGTGGGGATAAAAGTTAGGAAGCACTAGCTCCTGGGAGCGATGAAAGGAAGTATTAACTTTAGGAATAAAGGTGGGATCCAGGCGGAGGACCACCCTATCCCTGTGAAAGAGACACAAGTCGCTCCTGGCGGAGAGAGTCGCCAGCTCAGACACTCGCCGAGCCGACATGATCGCCACCAGGAACGCTACCTTAAAGGAAAGGAAACGAAGGCTCACTTACCGCAGAGGTTCAAAGGGGGGGCTCATAAGAGAGGCTAATACCCGCGGAAGATCCCAAGTAGGGTAACGGTGAATGGGAGAAGGGCGCAGGTTAGAGGCCCCTCTCAGGAATTGCCTAATCAAGGGGTGGTTGGATAATTTCTTCCGGGACCCACAGGACAAAATGGTGGTAAGGGCAGCCACCTGGCGGCGCAAGGTGGAAGGAGCCAATCCCGCATTCAAGCGATGTTGAAGGAACACAAGGACCTCCTCCACTGAGGCAGCCGCAATGCCCCGGGAATCGCACCAGCCACAAAAGAACGCCCATGTAGAATTGTAAATTCTGATGGTCGAGGGCCGCCTGGCAGCCTGCAAGGTATCTATGACCTGCGAAGGGAGATGGAAACCCCTTAGGAGGAGCCGCTCAACCGCCAGGCGGTCAGTTGTAACCATCCTGTGTCTGGGTGGAACAGGGCACCCTGGGATAGGGACTCGCTGTGCAGAGGAAGACGCCGGGGAGGGGCTACAGAGAGGGCAAGCAGGTCCGCGAACCAAGGCCTGCGGGGCCAATAAGGGGCTACCAGTATGATCTCCGCTCGTTCGTGCAACAGTTTGCGAATTACTCTGGTCACCAGAGGAAGGGGAGGAGACCGGGAGGCTAGCTGGAGCGAAGGGCGTCCACCCCCTCCACCCCTGGCGATGGGAACCGGGAGAAGAATCGGGGGGTCTGATGATTGACAGGGGAGGCGAAGAGATCGATGAGAGGCTGGCCGAAGCGCAGAGAGATCCGACGGAAGAGACCCGGATCCAGACGCCACTCCCCGGGTTCCACTGGGGACCAACTCAGCCAGTCCGCCCGCGTGTTCATCGCGCCGGAGATGTGGTTGGCTCTGAGGGAACACAGGTGTCATTCCACCCAAAGGCCCAGGGCCTCCGCCTCCTCCATCAGGTGGAGGGAATGGGTGCCCCCTAGCCTGTTGACATGGACTTTGGCCGCTATGTTGTCCATCAGGATGAGGACATGAGAGTTGGAGACCTGGTCCTGGAAGGTTCTGAGGTGGATGGCCCTCAGCTCGAGCCAGTTTATATTGTGGCTCAGGTCGGAGGGTGTCCACTGACCCTGGGCCATCTCAGAGCCCAGGTGGGCTCCCC
>JANHFM010001216.1:174672-187632 GCA_032468115.1 Grayia smithii
GTCCGGGGAATAAACAGCTTTGAACTTTGGAAATGAGTGGACTAATTTCTTCGGCATGGATGGAGACCTTAACAATGGGGGCATCTCGGGAGTAGAGCCATTGGTGCCAAGTCCCTCTTTTGTCCCCATGAAAATCATCCCCCATCCCACTCACTCCAGTTAAATGCGCATAGTGATAGGGTTTGTTTTAAACAGATAAAAAGATCTGTGTTGCTCGTTATCAAAATCGAGTGGAAGTAGGGATGCAGCTGATCTTGATGCTGGTAGGCAGAATTCTTTTTTTCTTGTTTTCTTCCCTAAAAGTTAAGGTGTGTCTTATACTCTGGTGCGTCTTATCTTCCCAAAAATACGGTAGATTGGTCAGGGAGAATGAGTAACCCAAGGTCACCCAGCTGGTTTGCATGCCTAATGGAGGGCCAGAACTTACATCTCCTGGATTTCTGGCCTAGCACTTTGGCCATTACACCAAACTAGCTCTGTGTCTCAGATTACACCCATGTTTATTTTTAGATATATTAATATGAGATTGGAAATAATTTTGCCAACACAGAATAGGATTTAGAAGTAATGTTACACTAATGAAACAAAAGTAACCACTTGGCTTATGAAGAATTCCTATTGAATACTGTTGGATATACATTCATAAGATTCACTGGAAGAAAAATTCTTTTTTTCTTTCATTTTTATTTTATTCAAAATGGTGAATAATTGACATACAAACATACTCTTAAGCCAGGAACTCATTTTATGGTTCACTGGATACTATACCATTTATATTACATTCAAGATTAATTTAATTGAATTATTAATTTGTACAGTAGAAATTGTTTATATTGCATATTAAATATGAGCCTAACATCTTCTAAAATACATACATATTTCACAAGGTAACAAATGGATGGTTGCTTACCTGTGGAGTCCATGAAAAAGAAAACTGAACTGGTAAGTCAGTAAGACAGTCTGGTTGCTCTCTGGGATACTGACAGAGACAAAAAAAACCCATTCACAATGTTTATTCCTTATGAGAATTTTTTGCAGAAAAGCCAACTATAGATTGAAATAAACACATTACCTATTTTTCATAAACAGAAAAGAAAAGCCATTCTAATAATTAATTAAATTTATATGCCAACCGAGTCCCAGCAACTTCTAAAATACTGTATAAAGAATATAAGGATTTTTCCAAATATTTTCTTACATGTAGGAACATATTATTTAAAACTATTTTCTTGTCAGGAACCTGTTGGTCATTCAAATTTTAGATTCAACTGTAAAGAATTTCCTTATAGTTGGATTCCTATAGCATTATTCAGAATTTATCCAATTCTAATAAAAAACATATTTTACATGGTATTTTAAAGTTGCTATTCTCTCTCAAAAATTCTGTTCCAACTGATACATTGAAATGAGCACAACAGTAGCAATAAAACAAATATAATCAATACTAAAATAGATGCATTGATTAAAATATTGATACTCTTCCCTGATTCACCTTAATAAACTCATTATTAAAACTCAAAACATCTGATATGTTTAGAGAAACCAAAGTTAAATAGAAACACAATTTAAATCTTCTGAAATAAATCTACCCAAATCTTGGATACTTGCCACCTACTACTTTGAATAATGTACTATTCTGCTTTGTTTTAGTCTCCCTAACTTAATTCAGTAGTAGACCACATCCAATTGACTTTTATGGTAATGAACTTCAGTTTCTCTGTAACTTTATATCTGCCTCTGGTAATCTCCCACTGATTCTTCATACCTGCTCCTCATCTAGGTTACACTCAAATTTATTTTCATTTCTCTGGCTACTTGGTATTCAAATTTGCACTTATATTTTATTATGTATACTATGTTTTATGTTCCCTGCTGTACTTTCCATTTTAAAAACAAAAGTTTTATGGCTTGCAAAAGCTCTTATGCTTTGTTGCTATGATATTTTCAGTCAGTTACATTAATAACTTTTGAACAAGCGACAAAATAGAAAAAGAGTGATTAAGGGAATTCATCTGAATCACAGATGAGAAGCCATATATCATTTTTTTTCTCTGCAAACTACTTTTTGGATTTGGAAAAATAAATTAAGTTACTTTAAATATCTAAATCTTGTGGAAAACAATACTATATTTAAATAAGGAATCTGTGAATTTTCAGCCTTTCATATATTAGAAAAAACCTCAACTTAAAAAAATGTATGGCAATAAATTTGTGTGAAAACCTGTAGAAAATATGAATTTGGTAGTAGATAATTCAGCAATATAAATAATTTGTTCAATTGTAATAACAGGAACATTCAATGGAATTTACTGTTTATTAAAAGTCCAATAACTGTAGTTCGAAAGTACAGATCTTAAGTTATTGGTTACTAACTAATACAAATATCTTACATTTCTTCTGAATATATTATTAACTTATTTATTGAATATAATTATATCCACACACACGCACGCACACACACACAGAGCTCATGTGTATACCTATATATTATATTTCTTATTGTACTTGCAAATTTTTCCATAAAATAACTCTTAATGATAAAAATGTTGTAAGAAAATTAGTAGTTCCATGTCTTTGTAAGTTCTACTTTTAATTTAAGAATTACATTAATCACCATTATCAAATATGTAACCAACATTTATATCATTCAGACATTCCAAAAATTAAAAAATAATCATTTCATTTAGTGTCATTTCATTCTAATGTAGAATTCTATAGTATCTATTTCTTTAAAGGAAATAAAACATACAATATTTTTAATAATCCGTCCAAAATATTTCAAACAAAGTATCAACTGTATTTATCAAAGAGGGAAATAAAATTCTATGCACTAGGTTTGTGCCTTAAACTGTGTGTGGAAGCTGGGGAAAATCAGCATAAGTTAATGGAGGAGGAAGAAGCAAACAGCAGAATTGTATCAATTTCCTTTCTAAATCCACATAGTTATTTGTTCCATTGAAGAAACATAAAATAAATAAGGGATTCCCTGAACTGGCATTTTATAATTTTAGAATACTTTAAGACAAGAGGGTATTTTAAGTGTATTGATTTCAATGAGAATTCAGTTTAACATATGCTTAAATTTCATCTTTTGAAATCAATAGCCCTTGAATGTATTTCACTTTGGCGGAATTGTCCACAAAAAAATATTGCTTTTGTTTCTTTAAATAAATGTAACATGTGAATGAACTGCTCAGAACATTTATTACATAAATTACTACAAATCAAATTCCCATGTCATCAAGCACACGTTTCATATATTAATTTTCTCCAGTGGCAAGTTTAAATGCCAGACACATTTTTAAAAAGGACAAACACAATTGATCCTTTCATCACTATAATCTTGTGAAACAGAGTTGATTGATGATCATGAGTTTCAACTAGATACTTGCATAATCTGTTCTTTGCAAGCTGCAACTGAAATAACTTTCCAGCCAATATTTTCATCTTGGATAACATAAAACAGAGAATAAAAAGAAACTGAATTTGAATGTTCTTGGTTTAAGTGCTGTTTTGTAAGTACTGCCTCAAAAGGCATAGACAGCATTTTAAAACTTTATTCCATAATATTTAATTAAATGTACATAAACACATCGAATTAACTTAAAAGATTTCATTAAAGATTTCATTCAAGTGTTTGCTCTTCATATTACTGATTAGAAATATATATATGACAAAATAAGGAGACAGCTATTTCATCTGAAAAGCACTATAAAGTGCTTTCTGCAGCTGATCTAGAATACAGATCAGCTGATCTAGAATACTAATCCTACCCAGTTTTGCACTTATGAAGAGTTATCTAAAACCAAGCCTCTGTTTTTTGAGCATGCTTAATTAATAAGGCTACATAATTTTTTTTATTTTAAAGTATTTGTAGACCACCTCTACTTCAGGTTCTGGGCAGTGGGGAAAAAAAAGGCTTAGCTTAACTAATGCCCCACCTCATCCCAAATTAACATCAAAGCCACAAAGTTAGCTAGCTAGCCGTTTTTCATGATTCATTCCAGCCCAAGGTGCAACTGGAAAAGAATGGCTAAAACATCAGCAAGGTAGTGGCCAAGCATATATTTAGAGCCACGTATTCCACTGTGCAAGGGCTCACACAGAAAAGGCCTGCCTTCTGACTATATCCTTTTTACAGATAATCCTCGCTTAAGGACCCTAATTGGGACCAGGGGAGGGGCAGAGGGGTAAGGCAAAGAAGAGATTGGAGAGAAAGATATTTCAAGGCAGCAGCCTATCTTTTCTTCTACAAATCAAGACCAATTAAATTGCACCAGCAATGGTGAAGGAAAAAGGACTACCTATAGAAATTGCTTCTTTTTTCCCCCTTCCCTATTCCCCAGCAGAGGAGAGATTGGAGAGAAAATGACTTCTAGAAAGTACTGTGAACTGTGTGGCCTCTTGCTTTTCATATGTAGAACAACAAACAACTTACATTTTTGCAATCCCACCCTCTCCTGTCAAACTGCTATGAAAGGAGGGAAGGAGACAAACAACACAGGTCAAGCATTGGACAAGTTATATTTACTGTAATGGAAACCATGTGACTGAGGGACATTACAAAGGTCATAAATGGGCTGAGAAGTTATTTTTTCAGCACTGTTTCAACTTTAATTAGTCACTGAACAAATGGCTGTTAAGGGCTTCCTATACTGATATTTACCTCAGAAGAGCTTCTCTAGATGGCCATGCCAAACTGGCAGAAACATCTACAAGTAATAGAAAATGAAGAACCTAAATATTCTGGGACTTTAGAATTCAAAACGACAGGCACCTACCACATAAAATCCCAGATTTAACCATTCTGAATAGTGGCAGTACCTGGAGACAGCAGATTAGAAAAGAAAGAACTGGAGAAGATAATAAAATACAAATGCCTTCAAAAAATAGAATAACTGTGGCAAAAACTGTTTTGATGCTTTGGGTGCAATCCCAAAACAACTGGAGCATCACTTGAACACCATTGGCATTGACCATCAGTCAATTTAAAAAAGCAATTTTACTCGGCAGTTTACTTACACCCTGCAATGATATCTTTAACACCATTAACCATCAACATCTACCTAAACCAGGTTCTTGGAAAGGACTCAATAGGTGGATATAAATGCCAAATCCAGTCTGAACACTTGGTTAACTGTGCAATGAACTATAATAATAGAAGAAGTCATGGTTGTGGTTAGGGTATTAAAAAAATCTAATGGTAGATTTGGAGCTGGGAATGCTGCTGGCAAGTTTCCAATGGTGACTCGAAGATGTAGAGGAAACTCTGGAACAAACAGTGAAGAAATCCATGCAGAAGGATAGATTGTGAATAATCAGCTGAAAGGTAGCAAGCTGCAGAGATCACTACCAGGGGAATTCATGATTTATTTATTGGAACAGTGAGCCTCTCTGACAGGTTTTAAGGGGTTATTACAGATAGTAAAAAGTGGAAGGCAAGGGTAAGTGTGATTGATAGTGAATGATGGGAAGTTGAAGTCATGATGATTGTGATTTTATTTTATGGTCCCACCAGTTCTTGCTTGTAGGCAAATGGTATCTTGTGCAGATTTTCTAATGCACCATTATTGCTACTTTGTCATGTCTTCGTCTGTAGTCAGTCTGTACAATCTTCTTGCAGCAGTTAACCAGGTAGTCCACTGTTTCTTTAGCTTCCTTGCAGAAGTGCACGAGGCCTAATATTATTATTAAATTTATCTGCTGCCCATCTCGCAATCTATGGTTGTGTGATCAACAATGGCAATCACTACATTGTTTTCTCAGTTTCTGCCAAGAACTGCCAAGAACTGGCTGTCGCCTCCATCATTATCCAACAATGTCTTGGCTGGACATTTCCTGAGGTGTCCAGACTCTTGCAACTCCTTTTCAATCTCTTTTCCATAATTTCTTTTTCCAACATCCATGTCCCCATTTGTCACATCCTAACAACTCTCCCTGAAATACATCCTCTGATGTCCCATACCTTTTCAACTCTTACTAAAATACAATCTATTTTGTAACTTGCTCTCTAAGTAAAATAATTGAGCCTCTGAGAAATATTCGAAATTCAACTGAATAGAAACAGAGAAACCAAATTCTCTGGGATCATTAATTCCTCAAGCTAAATCCAAAATTCCCTCTTGGTACCATTAGCTCTTTTATATTAGAAACCTCTATGTTTCAATTTTTCTGCATAATTTAAATTGAAAACAAAAGCAATTCTTAAGATACAAATGATTATATATGGATTATTCAGCTAATCAATAGCGATAAAAATCTTGTGTGTGGCAGTTTCATCAAGTTATGATTTTTAAAAACTCTTACTTTTGAATTTAATTTCAAAGTGATTTGATGATCTCGACCAGAAGAGTCTTCAGCTTTTAACCTGATGGTACTAAAAGCAGGATCAATAAACAGAACCCTACAAGAAAGAAAACAAGTTCTGAAGTAACTATTAGTAATCCATTCCTATTAATTTTTCTAAATATATTAATTGGAAATCATCTATATCAGTGGTTCTCAACCTGTGGATTGGGACCCCTTTGGGGGTCCAACAACCCTTTCATAGACCATCGGAAAACACATATTTCCGATGGTCTTAGGAACTGAAACACCACTCCTCTTGTGGTTGGGGGTCACCACAACATGAGGAACTGTATTAAAGGGTCGTGGCATTAGGAAGGTTGAGAACACTGATCTATATGACAGTCCTTTTTACTGTTATAAATTTACTGCTGTTAATATGTAAGTAAACTGTTTGATTCAGTCATATACTTTTTGAGTTATTTATACTATGTGTCAGAACTCATACTGTGGAAATGAACACCACATTTCAGTTTTCACTGGAAAATTCACTGGAACCTTTGGCATATAAAGTATGCTTCTGCCAGCCTTTATTTCTCTACATATTACACTTCCTGGCAAAATTTTCATCAATAATTTTTGATGGCAATAATTTTTTGCAATTATTTTTTATATACTGATCCAGAAAAAAAAAGTGGACCCTGCACTTGCAGGAAAATACTACAAAGTGGATGTTCAGATATAGGTATATAAATATAAACACACACTACTAGTTTATACTCTTAAGCATATTCTCACAATACTGTTTTGCCTGGAGCTATAAAACTAGCTTTAACATGATATTTCACAGAAAATGTTATTTCAAACAAGTGAAATAGTCCAAAGACAGAATTATTTTTAAAATTCACTCTAGAGGTAGATATTCAAATGGTAATAGCTAAAATTAGGAGGGAGAATGGCAGATAAGTTTTAATTGTAACCCATCAGGGTTATTTCTCTCACCTGCCAGTCTGCATGTAATATTTATTTTTCCTTGTTCATTTTGGTCTGCACTAACCATATTAGTCCAGGCAGTCACTATTGAAAGTTACTAAGGTGAGATAGGTAGAAATATAAAGGCTGATTGATCACATCATGGCATATTGTACCTACTTTTCCAAAACAGAATGATTGCTGCTACGAGATAATATACTGCACACTATCTTTTTTATTTACCCTATCAGGTAGGATATTAGAATATAAATGAAGTGACCCTCTAACAATATTCTTCCTTAAAAACATTCTGACTTTCTGACAGAAATCAGGCTGAATTGGAAATGAGTCAGACTCAGTTCTTATAAGCCAAAAGTTAAGCTAGATACCAGTTCCCTTAAGTACAGAGCAAGAAGCCCAAAATACTAATATCCTAAAGTAAAGTGGGAGTTTTGCTCTAAATAATCAAATTCAAAAGAAGAGCTATTGTAAATATAAATGACATTAGAGTTTATATAGTATTAAGATTTTAAACTTTATTAAATATTGATTAACTATAACTATTTAAAAAGCAAAACTGTAAGTACTGAAATAATCTGAGCAAAATCCAGTATATATAAATATTTTAAAAGCTGGCAGGTTAACTTTTTGGTATTTGCAGAAGATAATAAACATGAATACTTATTCCATCCCAAATTTTCTATATCTCCGATGAGGCCAGAATAATATTGTGGAGGTGGTTGAGCACACAATTCTTCTGTGTTTTTCAAAGCAAGTTCCTGTTTTTATTTTTTAAAAAAAGTTTATTTAGTTCATCTTTTGTGATTTGGTTCCTGTCTGTCTGTCTGTCTGTCTGTCTAACTATCTATCTAATCATCTACCAAATCTATGAATCTTAAAATTTAAATCAGAAATATTTCTTATATTCCTGTTCGGTATGACGTACACTACAACTATTCACATTACCCAGAAATAAACTTGAAAATAATCAAAATGATTAGATGCAGGTAATTGTTCATAAATTCATAAATATACAACTACCTGAAGGTAAACCCAATTCAGTTGGATTCTTTTCTCGTAGAATCAATTGGCTGCAATTCTAGTCATGACAATTTTAGACAGATAGCAGCAAGGTCTCTTGGCTAAAACAGAAAACCTTAATCCATTAAACTTGGCTAGCAACCCCTTCACATTTTAAACAGGTATTACCCCATGCATATATATGAAGTATGTATCAGAGTTTAAAAAATGGTAATAGTCAAACACTCTGGCTAAAAGCACACTTTAAAAAGAAAGGGATCCATTAAATGAATGGCTGTCTTAATGGAAGATACATATAGAAAATTCTCAACATCAGCACAATCCCTCTAGGAGTATAGTGCAGCTTTTTAATTGCACTTAGTTAAAAAAGTGAAGCTGAGAAGGAATTTTTGGTGACTATATTTAAGAATAAAAGATAACCTAAATAAATTAAAAGTAATCTGATAACAATCTCATAACATTTACTGGATACTTTTCTTATTATTATTATTTTCCTCTATCACCACCCATGTGCTCAAGATGGCTAAAAACAGAGAAGACTACAAAATCCAATTTCAATTCAATTTCTAAAAGTTCAATTTTTAAAGGATTATCTGTGATAAATACAGTATTTTCTATAGGTAATGTACGCATGCAAACCACAAACTATGCAGCATTGCAATGCTGAATTTACACTTAATTTTTTACATTCAATAGCTTTGTGCGGGACAAAGCTGACTTTTTTGCTTTAATCTTTTTTATAAAATCAAGGTACAAAGATGTGGATTTCATAGCACAGGGAGGGAAGGGCATATCCTTAGAAAACAATTAACATACAAAATAATAATTAAAAGAGGTTTTTTCATGGGAGTTAAGGGACTAGTTAACATGAGCCTTACTTGTGCTCTTTATAGTCTTCTTTTAAGGGCTATATGAGTGCTACACTAAGGGAGCAATAAATTTTTAAAAGAATTAATAATTTGGAAAAGTCATAAAATAATGGAAGATATGGAAAAATCTACGATAAAAATGTCAAAATAACTATCTAAAAGGTACACTTATACCACATTATATGCTGTATTTGAATGGCATTCTATGACCAGCAAAATATTGTTATGCTTTAAAGAGAAAAGTCAAATCCTCTGTAGTAATAGTTGCACTCTAAACATTTTAAATGAAGTACTATTTACACTCAGAAAAGGGAATTAAAAGGGGAAAGCACGCAGAAGCAGTGAAGTTTGCTACAAATGAAATATTCTTATTTTATGATATGAATGAAAATAGTTCTTGTAGAACCTGTCACCAGACTTAATTTTACTAAAGTTATTATTTTTACTTACCACTATAAAATAAATTTTACTATTTATTATTATTTATTTATCAAACGTATAAGCCACCTAACTTACCTCAAGGTAACAATGAAATATATACCTCTGTATCAGAATCATGCACTGTATATGATAGTGCTCAAGAATGTAAATATATACATAAGCTACCAGATTCATATAGCTAACTCTTAATAAGCACAAAAGGAAGAAAAATGGACATTCAATACAGGTACTCCTTGTTCTGTCTTATCAATATTGATCCTACCCATGAAAAACTGAAGACTATTTATTGTTAACAAAATAACTATCTAGTTTGCATATTGACTATTCATCATCACAAAAATGATTTTGTAACAGTTAGTTTTGCAGGAGTAGATTTATAACTATTGACTTGAAAAGTGAAATTTACAAGCAATAGCATTATCCTGTACAGATAACTATTCCTTACAAGGATTTTACTTTAAAACGTAGATATTAAAATTATTAATGAAATGGATATCTTGTTCATTATAGCATTAATGATAATCAACAAATTGGTATCAGTAGTCCTCTGTAAAAGTGTAACTCACCAAAATAGTCTTCAACTCTACCATGAAACTGACTAGATCTGAAGAATGTTCCAACCTCTGAAAAACAATTTTTTGTTAATGACTTAATGCGATCTCTTTTTATATTAAGCTAGATATGGACTATTTTTCAACATTTAGCTGTCAACTAATACTCTTAAAGTGAGATTGAAGACTCACATGAAAGACTGGCATATAGTTCAGAAGGCAGATAGTTAGCATCTACCTCTTTCTGGACATTGCCAGTTGAATAGATTTCCACCATTACTCCAAAAATCCCACTATGTTTTGGATACACACCCAATCAGGAAAAGTGGAGGTTGAAAGCTTTCATGAAAAAAAAATCTGACAGAGAATTAAGAGGTTAAATGCACATCAAAGTAATTCACTAGAACAGGGGTCTCCAATACCTGGTCCATGGACTAATACCAGTCCACGGCCAGTTAGGAACCAGGCCACAGAGCTGGAGGTGAGCTGAAGGCATGTCTTCCACCTCAATGTATGCAGTGAGTCTGCAGGGGTCGCGGTTGGGGCAGGACAACAGCAGGCAGAAGCTGCCTTGCCTAGGGCAAAAGTTTCTTGCCAGCTGAGCTTGTAACTGGCTTTCCAGTCCTGGCCTCCGTGTCCTCCTTCTTTTCTGTTGCCTCTTCCTCCTCCTGTTTCCTCTTCCTCCTACCACTTCTTTCTCCTCGTCTTCTTCCTCACTTTCCTTCTCTGTTCCTCCTGGCACCCCAACCAGGCTCACACTCCCTTCATGCAACTCTCCAGATTTGCAAGCCAAATGTGTGCCAGTCCAGCTTGCAACCAAGGGCTCCCCCAAAGCCTCATTGGAGGCTGACGCAAAGGTGCATGTAGGAGGGAGGGTGTTTTCTCCTCAGGGTGCAAATAGGAGTGTTACACCTCCAAGCTTTCTAGTTTGAACCTTTTCCAAGACCACTGAGCTCCGTTATGCTTCAACTCTCATTTCTCACTTTTGTTTTGATACTCAAGGATGCCTCGTGTTTTGGCCATAGCTTGCCTGCTTCTCCCTGTCTGATTTGGTGTATGTGCTTGTCTCTGTGTTTGTTTGTTTGTGTTTAAAAGGCTTGCACTGCTTGGAAATCAAGTCTTTGCACGCTGAGGCGGCTGTGCATTTCAGGTTTCTTTGCAAAGTGGCACGACTCTATGCAGAGTTGGTTTTCTCTCTCTCTCTCCCCCTCCCTCTCTCTTTTCTCAGCACTTCCTTAACGTGCTGGGTCTTTGGTTTTCCTGGAAGGCTGAGTTAGGATTCTTTCTTTTCCCCTAATTCCTTCCCACTTTTCTTAGAAACAGAATGTCACTAGTGTAATCTGGAAAGGAAACACTGCACTGAGCCATTGCAAAGTGCAGGCAGTGGTCATTCACAACTCTTTCTGCTTCCCTGGGTCTTTGATTGAGCTTCCTCTGGAGCTGAAGCAGAAACTCTCTTCCCATGAAAGCTTTTCCATGTCTTTATTCTGATTTCCCCTGAAGCAAAAGAAAGCCTTTTCTAGTGAAGGCTTCCTTTATTCTGATTTTCCCCTGGAACAAAATCATCTGGTGGCAGGCCTTTAAATCAGAATACCACACTTATTTTAGTCTGTGCATGGCCTGCCTATTATTTTATTTACCACTTCTGTCCATGCCTCTTTCCCACACTGCACACTTGTCTCAGTCACAGCTATTTCCTGACAATAATTTTCTTAATATAGACAATGAAGGCTACACAGATAGTCCTAGAGATACAACAGTCAATTACTGAATGTACAAAGTTATGACAGACATCCCAACAGCACATATGACCCTGTTTCAAAGTTACAATGGTTGCAGTGCCCGTGATCATTTGCCCTTATGATTGACCCCAGAAATGCTGCATCGCCCCCACCTTTTGCCCTGATGTGACCCCTGAAGTGCCTGGGCCTGCTCCCCATGTCTCCTGGAAGCAGTCGTCATTTGCAATGTTCTGACAATTCCTTGCAGAAAATGGCAGTGGCTTTCTGCCCTGATCAGCTGCCCATCAGAAGATTGAAAACCTCTCCTGGCTCTTCCTAGGCTTTGGGAAACCAGATCCTACATGCTAAGGTGGCAGCTTCAAGATGAGCTTCCCAAAACACTATCCTTGTTTTAAACTCTTCTTTCAAGCATTTTTTGATGTTTTATTTTCTTATTCGATAGTAGATCTTATTTCTCAGCATTTCCTACACTCTTCTTTGCCTTAACAGTTATAGACATATGACTCCAGAACTGACTTTCTTCCTTCAAAGAAGTCTTCACTGTTGGATTATCTTTGTCCCTTAGATTTAAGGTCATAATTTGTTGTGATTTTGATAAAACCCATAATCCATGTACTATGAAACATTTTCAATAAAATCAATATAGCAATCATGATTTTCAAATAAATGTAGATTCTATCATTTAAAAAAAGTTTGAATGGATACCTGCTTTAAAATCAGATGATATCCTTGAAGCAACTTTTTCAGATGCCAGCTACATTGAATCCTATAGAAATAAAATGTTTTCATGATCAATTAAACCTAACATTCAAATTATATATATATATATATATATATATATATATATATATATATATAATCACGGGTATAGGTATGCAACATCAACTCCATCAACCAATCAGAATGTAACAACACAGCCAACCAATCCGCTTACAGCAACCAAGCCAGCACTCCACACCTCCCCACCAATATTTAGAGACGACAGCTCCGATCACGCTTTGCTCTCACAAGCACGAAGCCGAAGACACCAGCCTGAAGATGACGAGTGGGACCTCGTCG
>JANHFM010001218.1:93711-105205 GCA_032468115.1 Grayia smithii
GGACTTAAAGTCCCAGAATTCCCCAGCCAGCATGGCTGGCTGGGGAATTCTGGGACTTGAAATCCACACCTCTTCAAGTTGCCAAGGTTGAGAAACGCTGTATTAGTGAGATAACTCGGCTGGAGGAGCTGCAGAAAGTAGAAAAAGTGGGAAAGAGATAGATTGGATGCAAACATGTTTTGGTGGTTAAGCCTATTCCAAAATTACATAAAATTTGGAAGACTTGTTGTTAGATCGGCGCAGGTAGTGAAAAGAGATGTGACAGCAAGGTCCGTTTCAGCACTTTATTGTAAAGCGGCAAGAATAGAACAGCTGGCAGGCTGCTGGGGCTCGGCTTTTATTGAGCTCCGGCAGCCTGTCCAGCCAATAACAGCGGGTTAAATTTCCCGCCGCTTGACTAGCCACTTGGCGGTGGGCATGCAGAAAAACACATCTTTATTAGGACGTAACACCCCTCCCCTCTTAGTCAGAGAATTGTCCAATCGTGTGGAGATGTTGGTTACGAAGTCACGCAGGTAGGCGGGGCGCTATACAGTTCTACTGGACCTGTGCGGTTCAGTTGTTTCTGTGACTTCGACCACAATGGTTGGAGTTTCTGTCTCTCCGGTCTCTCACCATGAAATCTGCTGGAACTCAGCCGTCGATGGCGCTGGCTCCGGTCTAGCGCCTCTGGCTCCAGTCTCAGGATTACTTGGTGGGTTACAGTCTTTTGGATTAATACTTTGTCGTGACGGATTACTTCGTGGGATTCTTGTTCTCAATCCGATGGGTGCTGTCTCTGGATTTCTCTGGACTGGTCTGCACTGTCTTGGAGGATTACGCCATGGGATTTCTGCTCTGGTCTCATCTGGTACCAGCACTGGGCTTCCCTGGACAGGTCTTCAGGACTCTGGTAGGTCTGCATCCCTCCTCTCTGGGCTTGCTGGCAGGACCGGTTCACTGTTTTCCAGGCAGTTCTCTTTGAGCGGTTCCCTCTGGCCAACTTCATCGTCCTCCGGGTGGTTATCGGTTCCTCCCCATCTCTTCTGGAGCTGGTCAATATGCCTTTTACAGATCTGGCCATCTTCCAGCTCTATGCTGTATGACTTTGGGACAGTTATTCTTTCCACCTTCGCTTTCACCCATTTCAGAGACCCGCTAAAGTTAAGCGCGAATACTGGGTCCCCTAAACTCAATGTCCTGATGGGGTGGTTGGAGGTCAGAGGGGTCTCTGGGCAGTAATGTGGGTGTAATCTGTCCAACTGGGACCTCAGCTTCCTCCCCATCAACAGTTCAGCTGGGCTCCTATGTGTAGTGGCATGTGGCATTATGTGTTGGGCTAGCAGAAATGCGTCAATCTTTTCCTGCCAGTCCCCCGGGCCCACTTTGGTGAGGGTTTCTTTGGTCAGCCTCACCATTCTTTCTGCTTGACCATTCCCGGCTGGGCTGTAGGGGGCAGTCAAGGCATGTCTGATGCCCCGTTCCACGAGGAAGGGCTCCATTATTTTGGATCTCAGCTGGGACCCATTGTCCGAGACTATGATGTCTGGTAGTCCGTGGGTCGCAAATAGTATTTGTAAGGCTTTGATGGTCGCTTTGGTTGTTGTTTGTGTCATTGGGGTGACTTCCAACCATTTTGAGTAAGCGTCCACTGTGATGAGGAATGATTTTCCTCTCATCGGGCCGGCAAAGTCTATATGGATCCGAGACCATGGACTGTTCGGGGTCTCCCACTCTCTGGGTGTTGACTTGGGGGACACTGGTCATGTCTCCTGGCAGGGAGTACATTTGATGACCCATTCCGTGATGTCATCGTCCAACTTGGGCCACCACATGTAACTCCTTGCTAGCATCTTCATTCTCACTATGCCCAGGTGTCCAGTGTGTAGGGTTTCCAGGGTTTTCTTCCTTAGCTGTTGAGGTATGATCACCCTCTCCCCCCCCCAGTAAGCACCCTTTTATGGTGTCTAGTTCTCCTTGGCGCTTGCTGAAAGGTTGGAATTCTTTGGCCAGCTTTCCCTTGGGCCATCCCCTCAGTACCCAGTCCATCACCTTGATCGATGCTACAATGCTTCCTGATCTGGTCGGCAACTTCCCTCGCTGTGACTGGGCAGTTGTCTCCAGCATCGATCAGGAAGATTCGGTGTGTGGGTGCTGGGTCGAGTATGGGCTCATTGATGGGACATCTGCTGAGGCCGTCTGCATTGCTGATGTTCTTTCCGGGCCTGTGCTTTAGTGTGTAGTTGTAGCCAGATAAGAAAATTGACCAGTGCATCAATCTCAGGGACAAGAATGCAGGAGTATGTTGATCTCCCGCTAGAAGTCCAAGTAGTGTTTTATGGTCAGTTATCAGGTCAAAATGTCTGCTGTAGAGGTATTCGTGGAAGCATTTAATACCTGCTACAATGGCTAGTGCTTCTTTGTCGAGCTGGCTGTAGTTTCTTTCAGCTGGTGACATCGTCTTGGAATAGAAGGCGATGGGTGCCTCTGTTTTGTTGGGCAGCCTGTGGCTTAGGACTGCACCGACTCCATAGGGCAAAGCATCACAGGTCAGGACAAGCGGAAGGCTCTCATTATATTGAATTAATACGCTTTTGGACAAAAGCAGTTTTTTTACGGTTTCAAAAGCAAGGTCTTCCTTCTTCCCCCAGGTCCATGCTACTGCTTTGCCCAGTAGGTGATGGAGTGGTTCAGCAACTGTGGCCTTCTGTTTGAGAAACATACTGTAGAAGTTAAGTAGTCATAAGAAGGCCTGCAGTTCTAATTTGTTTTTTGGTTTGGGGGCATTTTTTATGGCCCTAATTTTGTCATCTGTGGGGTGGATGCCTGAGCCGTCGATGAGGTATCTCTGGAACTCCACTTGTTTTACTCCAATCTTGCATTTTTCCTTTTTCACTCTTAAGCCCATTTTTTGGAATTGGCTCAGCATGCGTCTGAGCTTCCCAAAAGTTGGGAAGTGGAGTTTCCTGAGATAAGCATATCATCAAAGTAGGGTACCACCCCTGGAATGCCTTGAAGTAGGCATTCCATTAGACTTTGAAATATGCCGGGGGCTGTGCTGACTCCAAACTGGAGGCGGTTGCATTTAAAAGTGCCCCAATGTGTTACTATGGTTTGTGTCTCTGCGGTTTTTGCATCCACCGGTAACTGTTGGTATGCCTGCGCCAGGTCAAGCTTGGCAAATATGTTCCCGTTGCCCAGGGAGTGCAACAGATGTTGCACTACTGGTACCAGGTATGCATTTTGCTGCAGTGCCTTATTTAATGTGCACTTATAATCAGTGCAGATGTGTACTGATCCATCAGGCTTCATGGGTGTTACTATCAGGGTTTCCCATGTAGCATGATCGATTGGTTTCAGGACTCCCTGGGCAATCAATTTGTCCAGCTGCTCATCGACCTTGGATCGGAGTGCAAAGGGAACTCTGCGGGGCTTCAGCCGAGTGGGTGTTACTTTAGAATCCAATTTAAAATTAATGGGTTTCCCTTTATATTTACCCAAGCTCCCATCGAAGAAATCTTGGAATTCTTCGAGGAGTTGGTCTAGGCCATCCATCTGGAACTGGTTGATCCCGGTGATGCCTAAGCCTAGGGGCCCGAACCACTCCACTCCTAGCAGGGTTGGGTGGTCACTGTTGATGATGGTGATAGGAAGCCGTCCTTTGAACTGTTTGAACTGCACCTCTACTTCTGCTTTGCCCAAGACCTGAATGGTGTTGCCCTGGTAGTCATTCAGGTGGAGTTGTTCAGGCTTCAGTTGTTGCTTCCGGAACATGGGCTTGATCCTTTTCAGCTCTTGCCAAGGCATGAGTGTGAAGAAGGATCCAGTGTCCAGTTCCATGGAACATGGCATCCCTTCCATGTGGACGGTCACATGGTACTTCCCGCCATTTCCATTGTCCGATTCTGTAAACCTCTCTTCGCCATGCTGGGTCCTGTGGTTCTTTGGTTTGGACGAACCTTGCTTCCCTCCCGGCTGGTATTTTCCTTGGGCTGGAATGGGGTTTGTTGCTCTGCAGGCCTTTGCGATGTGCCCTCTGTGCTGGCACTGTCTGCAGATGACATCATGGAACCGGCACTTCGTGCGTGCATGCAGCTGGCACACCGGTGCAGCACCATGCAGCTGGCACACCGGTTTTCTTTTTGGTCATCATCCTGGCTTTCGGGTCTTTTGTTTTTTCCAACCCGATGGACCACAGTGTTGTCTTTCGAATCTGACTCCAGATTGGAACTCTCCATGCTCAGTTTGGGTTCATGGGATGTGCGGTGGACTGTTTTTGATCTTCGCATGTTGGCGGCAGCCCTGTCCAAAGTCTCTGCTGCCTTGGCCTCTTCAATGACTTTTTTGAGGGTTAATTTATGTCAGGTCAGGAGCTTCTTTTGTAGGGATAGGTCTCTCATCCCTAACACATCATCTCGCATCATGCTCTCAGGGGCTTCAAATTCGCATGTGGAGGCGATTTCCCTGAGAGCTGCCATGAATTCTTTGATGGACTCTCCCTCATTTTGTTGCCGTTGGTGGAAATCATATCTGCTGGCAATTGGTGTTACTGTGGGTCCATAGTGTTCTTGCAAATTTTCTTGAAGCTTGTCCCATGTAACTGTTTCAATGTCCAGTGGTGATAGGAATCTGATCGCCATGTTTAAGACTTTGGGACCGCAGTGAGCAAGGAATAATGCTCTCTTCCTCTTATCTGTGATGTCGTCATAGCCATTTCCCTCAAGGGAAATCTGGCAAAACCGGATCAGGTATGCCTTCCAATCTTCTACCTCTGGATTGAATGGAGCAATTGCTGTGTGGTTTGCTGCCATGTCGTTCAAGGTGGTGGTAGAGGATTCTGAGCACAAGGTGGTTTGGTGGTATCTTCAAGATGGCAATTGGTGCCACGAGGTAGAATCGCTGTGGTTCAGTTTACCTTCATCACCAGTGTTAGATTGGCACAGGTACTGAAAAGAGACAGCCGGCAGGCTGCTGGGGCTCGGCTTTTATTGAGCTCTGGCAGCCTGTCCGGCCAATGACAGCAGGTTAAATTTCCTGCCGCTTGTCTAGCCAGTCAGTGGCGGGCATGCAGAAAAACACATCCTTATTAGGACGTAACACTTGTCATGTGTCAAGTGCAAGTGACCAGATCCACATGTGTAGAGTTTAAGCTAAGAACTTTGTTGTAGTCTGCTTCTAGTACAGGAACTCCCCACACTGCTTGTCCTCTCTTAGGAAGGTAAGGTTGTATGGAGCTTGGGAGGGGAGGTGTTAATCCTAGATCTATTTGGAAGAAGTTCTTCAGACTTTGAAAAGCACAAATACCTCTGCTGTTCATTAAAACAACCCCCCCTTTTTCCCCAGGCTTCCACAATAATCTAAAAAGCAGTGCATCTGCTTCAAGGAGTTGATCCATTATAATACAAATCTTAGAGCAGCTGCATCATTTTTCAGGTTGGGAAACCTGGAAAAAGGGAAACCTGCTTTAATGAAGAATGGAGAGAGACTCATAACAGTTCAAAATACTTTTTTCAAATCAGTTTAAGTACACATAGCCCTAATAAATATTCAGTCTGGTCTCTCAATATTGCTATGAAATTATACAATATATATTCATTGCTTTAAAACTATCTAGTTAGTCATATAAAGTTCAGTAAAAAAAAGTCCATTTTGTAAACCTAAGTACTTTTTATCCTTTCCATAATCTTGTTGATGCAGCCCAAGATTACAAAGGCTTTTGGGAAGTTTCAGAAGGCTAAACATGAACCAGTAAATCTGTGATTTACCAGGATACCATATATTTCTTACAAGGACTATGTAAGAAAGTTAGGTACCAATTATTACCTCTTACCTAAGTGCAGAATCTTACCTTTCTTTTACTGAACTGTATTTTGCTGGAAAAATCCATTGTATCAATATCTTTTCGAACCCTGACCCTGTCTTCTGAGGTATTAGCAATCTGCCTCCATTCCTGGTTCTGTGTCATATGCAAATTTGCTGAACATCTTTTCTATCCCCTATACATCATTTACAAAAGTGTTGAAGAGCATTGGCTAAGGTCAGAATCTGAGGTAATCTATTGTGCACATCTCTCCAGGTAAAACAGACCCATTAAGCATCACATATTAGGCATGGTTGTTTAAACAAGTAGGGATTCACCTAATAGTGGGACCATCTACATTGTTCAATTTAACGAAGAAGGAAGTTCTGATCAACTTTATCAAATTCCTTACTGAAGTTTAGGTACACTACAGAATTCCCTCAGTCTACTAATCTAGTTACTTAGTCAAAGAAAACAACAAGGTTTTTCTGGCATGACCTATTTTTAACAAACCCAGGGAGTCTTCTAGTAATAGGTTTTAGGTTTTATTGCATTTATATGCCGCCCTTCTCCCGAAGGACTCGGGGCGGCGCACACAATCATGAACATACAAAAAGGTTAAAAGTGCAAAATCTGTTACAAATGCAATTTGATATATTCAAAACCCCAACAATATAAAATTGAAAGATTAAAAACCCAAATTAAAACCAATAAAATCCTCACGTCAGCCAAGTTGATTAAAAAGCCACGTCTTTAGATCACGGCGGAAGGAACGGAGATCAGGGGCCGTCCGGAGGTCGGTGGGTAATGTGTTCCAGAGGGTTGGTGCGCTCACAGAGAATGCCCTCGCTCTAGGGGTCGCCAGCCGACAATGTCTGACTGACGGGACCCTGAGGAGTGCAGCCCTATGTGAGCGCACTGGGTGGTGGGATGAAGGCAGAAGGTGGTCCTGCATGTACCCTGGACCAATGCCATGTAGGGCTTTATAGGTTAACACCAGCACCTTGAAGTGCACCCGGAGGACAACCGGTAGCCAGTGCAGCTCGCGCAGGAGAGGTGTCACACGGGAGTAACAGGAAGCTCCCGTAATTACCCGCGCGGCTGCATTCTGGACTAAGTGAAGTCTCTGGGTACACCTCAAGGGCAGCCCCATGTAGAGGGAGTTGCAGTAGTCCAAGCGTGAGGAGACCAGGGCATGAGTGACCGTGTGAATAACCTAGTTCCTTTCTAAATGCTGGCAAATCCACTGCTTGATTATCTTTTCTAATATTTCCCCTGATATTAATGTCAAGCTGATTAGTCTATAATTTCCAGGATCCACCTCACCCCCTACAAAAATGAGAATCTTAGTTCCTTCTAAACTTCTTGCACTTTCCTGTACTCCAAGAAAAGATTAGAGACAGTAGCTCTAAAAATCACATCCCTAGTTTCTTTTGTACCCTAGGATGCCATCCATCCCTCATAAGGGACTCAAATTCATTTAAAGCAGCTCAGTTTTATGTCACCATTTTGTTTTTTACTCATTTTCATCTGCATTTTCTCCCCCATTACCCAATGGTGCACCTTCTGATAGATCAGACCACTTTTTCCTGTTATGAAAAGACATTCAAAATTGGATTAAGCAATTGAACCTTCTCTCTGTTGTCTACTGCTACCTTGCCAACTTCTCCAACCAGCAGATCATCTATTTCTTTTTGTTCCACACATACCTAAAGTAGCCTTCTTTATATATGTGTGTGCTCACTGGAAAGCTCAGTGAGAATTTAGCAGCAACATTCATTCAGAATGTTGACATTTCTGGATCCATCCTTACACATTCATGCTATATTCTGGTATTTTGCATTTGTATAGGACTCCTTTCTATGTTTTAAACTTATCTTTTTTGTTTCTCAAATTATTAAAGAGCTCTTTACGCAATCAGGCCAATTTTCTTTAATGTCATTAGGTTTGGGATGTAATTAATTACCATATCTCATTTTTCAGGATTTTTCAACTCTCCTGAACTATTTTCCCTTTCCTACCTATCCCCTGCTTAAAAGAAGTGTTAGCTTTACAGAAATAATCTTCTAAAAAAGTATTTTCAATTCTATCTGGTAAAACTGACTATTATTAAAATTCTTTGTTCAGAATGTATTCTGTCTTTTATTGGATATATGGACAAATGGAAACCTTCTGTATAGTCAAATACTTTATGATTATAATTTAATAATGATATATGCAAATTATAAGCAGGTTTCTTGATTCAAATAGTTCAAGATAAAGAGACTACCTTAAGAGGAAAATTGGAACTCTTCATTCCATTGCTGTAATTGATCCTGCTAGCAGGCCTACCTCTGCTAATAGTTGATATAATTAAAGTTTCAAACGTTCTGAACCCAACACTTCAAACAAACATCAGTACCTTAAAAACAATCCAAATAATATTTAAAAGCAGCCTGCATAAAGCACATTGCATTTTTAAGCCTATAAAAACTAGACCAAAATACATGAAAGTCCATTTTTATCCAAATAAGGTTGCACATCTATGGTATCAATATAGGCCTGCTATACCCTATTAAATAATATATAGCAGAAAACATGCACAACCTTATTTGGATATAAAGGCCTGCTAAACCCTATTATATTAAATGTAATAGGGTATAGCAGGCCTATATTGAGACCTATGGTCTCATTTTTGGCACAAGTGAGTATAAATTAACACCAAGTTAATGTCAGACCTATGGTCTGACGTTAATTTGGTGTTAATCTATGATCATCTGTGCCAACAATCAAGAAGTAAACAGTACCTCAATCAAGGAACTTGTCAAACAAACTAACAGTAAACAACCCAACCAATAAACTTCTAAGACCATTCCCGCCAATACTGACAGGACAAGCCATTAGAATATAAACACCATTCCCTTACTAGAACTAATGATATTATCTAATTTGAGTAATGAAATGACTGCAACAAAACAACTGAGCTCAGAGAGCACCAAGGACCTCCTCAAAAAAGACAAAGCTTGTTATTATTTTATAAGCCTTATAATGATTATAGTCATTTCCAGATTGATAAAATAAACTTTTTCCCCAATCCCAAATGAATATGTCTTAAGTATGAAGTTTTTGGAGGATTTGGATAAACAAGTACTTGCCCACAGAGGTAATGTTTACAAGGTTTGGTAGTGCTCATTAACTTTCTTTGGAGCATTCAAGTTGAGTGGGTGGGTGTCATATGGTACCAATCAGGGTGAAATCTAAATTTTGTTACTACCAGTTCTGTGGGCGTGGCTTGGTGGGCTTGACTGGGGAAGGATACTGCAAAATCTTCATTCTTACCTTCCTCCAGGGGAAGTTTCCATTCCCACCCCACTCCAGAGGAAGGATATTGCAAAATCTCCATTCCCACCCCATTCTGGGGCCAGCAGAGGTGATATTTCCCAGTTCTCCAAACTGCTCAAAATTTTCGCTACCGGTTCTCCAGAACCTGCCAGAACCTGCTGGATTTCACCCCTGACTGGAACCCAGAAGTTCGGCTTTTCTGGAGCACAGCCCCGACGAGCATGTGTGTGTGTGTGTGTGTGTGCACGACATTTCCGTGCGAAAAGGTTTGCCATCACTGCTATAGATCTTTGTCTAATGTGTGATTTCTCAATCTTACCAACCTTAAGCCTGGTGGACTTCAACTCCCAGAATTCCCCAGCCAGCTAGGGAATTCTGGGAGTTAAAGTCCACACATTTTAAAGTGACTGAGCAAAACCTTGTATTCCATGAGAAGATAATTTGGTAACCTCCAGGTGTTTTGCACCAGTTATCTGGTCAGCCATAATGTAGGCAATAAAGGGAAACTATTCTTGTTATTCAATCTTACTAATCTGTAGTCTTAAAAATGTGGCAGTTCCAAATATATGGAATGGCTAACAAAGGTGGGCTTGTGCTATAAATATTTCAGTTTCCTTCAGCTGGAAATAAACTGAGATACTTTGTCGTAATCCTTCTGCAATTTACTCCATCATAATCCTTTTGTAATTTTTTTCTTGTGAGTTGTGTGTCCAAAAACCACTGCCAGACTCTGAATATTACTTCATTTTTAATGTGGGTGTTGTTTTTCATAACTATAGCAAGGACCTGAAGGGAAGTTGAAAACAAGAATGAGCAATGCTGATGAATTTAGCAGGTCAAAAGTCCATGGCAATACCCCACAGCCTGTGATAACATGTTCTAAAACAAGCACCAGTGGTCAGTTTTAGAAATGCTACATGTTTTTTCCTCTCATTTACTGAATGACCCCTGTCCCCAAAATCATAGTGCTTTTCTTTTCAAGTTCTAGCAAGATTAGACTCTATGACTGTTCCATTTGGATGTTTTCTGTTTTTCTTGTGCAGGGTATATGTTACTTTTGTTATTGATTCTCCCTGTTTATATTCTTTTTCTACTCTTGTAAAAACAGATTCTGGCGTGCACAACACGGAAAACCAGGTTGAAGTCTAGGGACATGTAATATTCATATTTTAAAAGCAGCTATCTTATAAAATATACAGCGTATGTTTCTTTGCTGCTGACATTCTCGCTGTCAAACAGGCATGGTGGTTTCCTTATTAGAAGTTATTCACCCAGCATTAATCTGGTTTTTTTGGCTTTGCTACGGAATTTTAATTGTTAGTGCGATTTTTAAGTTTTGCTCAAAGTTTTATTTTCAGGAAGAAAAATGGGCATAAGGTTTAAGTAGTAGAGCAAGAATACATAGTGAACATCCCCCCTGGGTTTTGAAAATAATGCCCTATCTCTGTTTCTGCACATCCTCCATAATTGCCTGAGGTAGAAATTGTATTGAATGAGAAGTAATAGAACTGACTGTTGTTAACTTTTTGGCTGGAGCAGTATTTCTCAATCCTGGAAACTTTACGTTGTGTAGACTTCAATTCCTAGAATTTCCCAGCCAGCATGGTGGTTAGGGAATTCTTGGAGTTGAAGTCTGGACATTCTCCATGGTGTGACGATGAGAAAGGGCATATCACCGATGCCCATTTTAAATTTGCCCTGGTTCAGAAACAAAGAGTTGTGGGAATAATGTTTTGAACATCTCTTGCAGAAAAGGTATTGTACTACTAGCATGCATACCTTCTGGAGTATGTCCTCCTCCATCTCCTCCTTCTCATGTTGACATGATGTTGCACTAGGAGTGGGGAGACCCAGGTTTCAGTTCTCCCCCAGCCATGGAAGACAGCTGAATGAGTTGCAGCCTATCACTTTCTCTCAGCCCCCAACTGGGAGGTTAAAAAAAACACCTCCCTGCAAATCTTCCATCCAACATGGCGGCCCGTGCAGACGCAGAGGCTGGTTGCTCCTCAATTCAGAATTTGGCTTTTAAGCTCTAAGACAAACTTGTTGACAAAATGCGAGGTGAATGAGGTCCTGGATCACCGCAGATGAGAGAGGGAGATCAGATTGTTATTGAAATCGAAATGAGAATACGTTGGAAGGAATCTATCTGAAGGAATATTATAACTGTCATCCAACATGGAGGCGCGTGCAGTTGCAGAGGCTGGTTGCTCCTAAACTCGGAATTTGGCTTTTAACTCTGTCAAAATAGACTGACTTGTTTAACAACTTGCGAGGTGAATGGGGTCCTGAGTCACCGGGAAGGAGAGAGGGAAAACGGATTGTATTTTAAATCAAAATGGAAATATATTTGAAGGAATCTATCTGAAGGAATATTATAACTGTCATCCAATA
>JANHFM010001218.1:162371-174443 GCA_032468115.1 Grayia smithii
GGTGAAAGGAAGGCAGGGAAGCATGGCAGGGCTGCGGGCCGTGGACCGGTTGGGGGCGTGGCCATTTTGAGCTCCCCTGCAACCCCACCAGAGACTGCAGATTCTCCAGTCCGGCTTGCAAGGTCAGTACCCGGCGTATAAGATGACACCCCACTTATCTGAAGATTTTAATGGGTTTAAAAGTCGTCTTATACGCCGGAATATACGGTAATATTTAGTGCAATATAAAAATTGCAAATAATTTTTCTGTGGACCACCAACTTTTTCTCGCAGACCACCAGTTCTCCACAAACCACCGGTTGATGACCATATTATATAGCATAAAGGAAAAAGTTGCAGAACAAAGGACAGCAGAAAGAGTGTTCCTTGTTTTACTGACTTAATCCTGAAGATACCAATTGAAATGTCATTTAATAATTCACTACAGTGGGCTACAGAAAACTAATTTGAGAATTCTTTACACATGCAGGCACTCTTTGTGTGATTAATGACACCAAGCCTGTCTTGTAAAATTTGTAACCTTATTGCCTGTATCACAAGTTATGTGAACATATGCAGATAAAAGGAGGGTCACTCACTTCCCTTTCCAACTGCATATGGAAGTAGTTTCCATTCTTTTATGAGACGGAAAGGGTATATTTGGAAATCACTTGTCCAGGAATAACTTCAGAATGAACCATGAACTGTAAACAAGCGAGAATTTCTTAAGTGTATTGTGATATCAAATCTCCAACCTAGCAACCTACATGGATTTTGCAATCAAAATATTTCTCGACCCATAATTTAGGGGTTTGCTTATGAATAAGGTTTAGAACAATATCTATTGCCAGGTCATCTAATGCAGGGATCTCCAACCTTGGCAACTTTAAGCCTGGCAGACTTCAACTCCCAGAATTCCCCAGCCAACTTTGCTGGGAGTTGAAGTCCTCCAGACTTAAAGTTGCCAAGTTTGGAGACCCCTGATCTAATGAACCTTTTCCCTATGGAGGCGGTCAAGCACATTAGAGGCACCAACTGTGGCTACAGGGAATTTCTCCTGGTGAAGAAAGGAAGACACATCTGCTAATGCAGTTTGTTTTCATGAATGATTTTCCCTAGTGATGAAATGAGATGAAGACAGTTCCCTTTGTTGTCCCCACTCAGAGAACAACTTTGAGTCCTAGATGATCCAAAATGTTGCCACATCTCACATCCCACAAGAAAGATGGGAACAGGTGAATTGGAAGTAACCTTTGCTTGGACTTCAGCAAAAATAGGAGTCAGAACTAGCTTTTGCCAGATGAACCTGTTTCCTTCTTTTCTTATTGAAGAGATGAATAGAGAGTAGAAAAACCCAAGAGTGGCTCCAGGGTTTGGGAAGGGGATTTCTCAGTGTCCCCAAAACCCAAATAGCTCAGATCTTTAGCTGCTCGGCCTTATAAATATGATACTTATACATACTGATTATTTATGGGTATAGAAAGCCAAATATTTCTATACAAACATTATACATTCCTGTCATCTAGAAATTTCATTGCTTATTACTGTTTTAATTTTAAAATAGGAATCTGTAGGCTCTACTGGGGAACACGTCACAACTTTGCCACAAAATTCAAGTTTCCAAAATAATTTTAGCTTCAGAAAGATACACTAGCTTGAAACATTGGATTCAGTACTCCAAAAAGCCAGGTTCCAATTTGGCATTTTTAGTATTTTGACAGGTTTTCCACTGACATCCAGAACAGCTTAGCTGAACAAAAGCTGCCAGTTTGAGTCTCCACTTCACCACTGCAGCTCAGTAGGGAGTATTTTAATTCAGCGTCTCCTTTGCTAATTGAACAAACAGAAACTCATAATGAGGCATAGGCAAGATGAGTGTAGTACACTTACAAGGACACTATTCATTTTTTAAAGAGGACTACATTTTGAAATCTCATTGCCCTGATGTTCTCCACCCCCACTCCACCCCCAATCTACTCAAAACAGTTGGCCTATGTAATCGTTCTCCCATCCCCTTTGGATGCTATTAAATAGGGCATGGCAGCGGGGCTGAACTTTTCTTCCTTTTCAGAATTCCAGAATGATCCTGACTGACACACCGTGTTATGGCACTATATTATCCTCCTTTCTAGTACTAATTTCATGCACCAGAACACAGGGTGAGCCCAGGCTCTGTGGTTGCTCAGTATGGTAGGTCAAGGTGGCAGAATTTAATCTTGCAAAGCTCACCCAATCAAGGCATACCAGCTGCTGTGTCTAAGTAAATCAGATAACAGTAAGAGATCTAAAGAGGAAAAGAGACAGGAATGAGTGAGACTGTTCCATCTGCTTAAGCCCACCCCACCAATTCTGAAGTACGCTGATAATGCAACAATATTAAAACATAATTAAAGCCAGTTGATCCTATCATTTTCTGGGTTCCTTTTTCTTATTATGGCTTCCCCCCTTTTTTTCCTATTCTGTGGTGGTTTTTTTTAAACACACATACACAGATTGCTTGTAGGACATAGTAGGGACTGGAAGGAAGTTCAAATTCAGGTCAGCAGGCATTTTAAGAGAACTAAGATTTCTATATCAGGCTTAAATTAGAAGAACATTAAAAATCAATGTACTGCATTGAGAAACGTGATACAGAAGCAATATGTAGAGAAAAGCATTGGATGCTGTTTTTCATAGCTTGGGGGGTTTCTGAAAACAGAAATTAGAAGGACAGCTTGCTTATTTTTTATTTTTAAAAGAGTATCATTTAGAGGTTGCACTACATGATTATAAAATGTTGCACTTTGTATTGTACATTCAAAATGTATGTGACGTTTAGCATTTTTACTCCTTTTGAAAATGACCAATTTACTAATCTGGTTGCTATAAAAGAGTATTAGAAAGGGTACATCTGAGTTTAGTATCTGCTTTCTAAGATTTAAGAACAAAACTAAAAATTCTTAACCGTACTACATACAGTGGGCTGGGATTCATTTATAAAACTGAAATGTTCAAAGAAATCTATGTCTTTCACACTATAATTAAAATGTTACCATCATTAATGTACTATTTCAAAATGCATCAGATATTTCTTTACATCAAAAGACAAGATATCTACTTAATCAGAGAACAACTAATGCAAATACATATGCAAAGTCATAAACACCATAAATGGCCAGTGGTAATAAAATCTCAACATTAAAAAAAATCAAATATCTAACTGCATTGCTCAAGAATGTCAGAACATCAGTTTGGTATAGCAAGAGATGTTGAAAATTTTCAAAGTTACATAGAGGAGGATTTAAGAAAAGAAAAAAAAACTTCTAGTAAGTTAATTTGGAAGAATGTGTTCTAAAAACTCTGGATTGTTTTATCAAGAAGGCTGACATTTTGGAGGTATAACCCTGCCACATTAGAGAAAAAAAAATGCTAGCTATAAAAATGGCATTTAATGCTGTTCGTATTTGTCACGAGCCAGCTAATGATGAGAAATTTAAGAACATAGCTGACAGTCTGCCCTTCAGTGATACAGAGAATGCCAACTATATATCCCCAGTAGCAATAGCACACCAAATCCTTCCAGAGTAATTTATTCCAAGTCTTAATGTCAGACATTAAAGTTTCTAAGGCTGCAGTGTTACATCCACTTACCTAGGAATAAGCTAGATTGAATTCAGAGAACTTTTCTTTTGAGAAAGGAAGTCTAGAATTCAGGTAAAAGAAGCATTATGATTATAGCATGTTAGTGTAAAATAATATTTCCCCAGAAATTGGCACTGTGAGAAATAAATCTATCCTTCCATTCCTCTAGAAAGCCTCTTAAACTATACATAAAATAATGCTCTACCAATCTACCTATCTTCTATCTATTTTTCTATCTGTTACGTTTGAATGGAAAAGATGCTAAAATGAACCTGTCTCACTTGTAATGAGACTTTAGATACAATATTGCAAAAGCTATTTTTTTTAGTGTGCGAATGATAGTATCACATATATCTCTGTACATCATTTGGGAGACTTCAGTCTGTCAGAGCACAAATGTCACATTGTCACCCCTTATATAGGATGTTTCTTATCAAATGCTACCAAAACTGTTATCTGAAAGGGTTTATTGACCAATCAGTAATTATTCATTATTGAATTAGATCTTAGACACATGATATTTTCCTGGGAAACGGACTACAACATCTTGTGCAGTTTTCCAGGTTCTTCTTATCATTTGTTCCAAATCACAGAAAAAACTATTAAGGAAGACAAGATCAAATAGTTTCTGAGTGGTTGTTTTAGGAGCTGTTTATTTAAAAGTACTTCTAGCATCCAATTTGTCTTCCATGACATAGACTGCATTCTTTTAATGCTGCTTGATTGGGGGGAACAAACCTTTTTCCTGCATGTGAAAAAAAGGATAGTTTTATGTTATTAAATAACTCTTTAATATCGTAAACAATTTAGATGAGGGAATAGAAGAAAAACTCATCAAATTTGCAGATGACACCAAACTAGCAGGAATAGCCCCATAAAATAAGCTCAAAATCCAGATGGATCTCAATAGCCTTGAACACTGGGCCCTATCTAACAAAATGTAATTAAATGTAGAAAAAAGTTAGGCTTTACACTTAGGCAAGGAAAACCAAGTGTAGAGGTACAGACTAGGTGAAACTTCGTTCAACAGCAGTAACTGCAAGACAGATTTTGGAGTCCTATTTGACAATCACTGAAATACAGCAATTTGCTGCAGCTGTCAAAAATGCCCATGCAATCTTAGGTTGTATTAACAGAGGGCTAGAATCAAGATCACGAGAAGTGATACTGCCGCTTTATAATGCCTTGGTAAGATCACACTTGGAATACTGTATCCAATTTTGGTCATGACAAGGAAAAGATGTTGGGATTCTAGAAAGAATGCAGAAAAGAGTGACAAGTCCAGAATATTTCACATGAAGAATCCTTCACTCCTCTGCTCACAACAAAATACCTTATGCTACCAGTCTTGAAATTCTGGGCTTAGAAAATTTAGAACTACGCCGCCTTCAGTATGACCTAATTTCTCATAAAACCTAATTTCTCATAAAATCATCTGCTACAACGTCCTACCTGTCAATGACTACTTCAGCTTCAACAACAACAATACAAGAGCACACAATAGATACAATAGATATTTAAAGTGAACCGCTCCAAACTCGATTGCAGAAAATATAACTTCAGTAACAGAGTTGTTAATGCCTGGAATGCACTACCAGAATCTGTGGTTTCATCCCAAACCCCCCAAAACTTTAACCTTAAACTGTCTACTGATGGCCTCACCCCATTCCTAAGAGGTCTGTAAGGGGCATGCATAAGAGCACCAGTGTGCCTACCGTTCCTGTCCTAATGTTTCCTTTAATTGTATTCATTTTATGTATTCAATTCATGCTTATACTTATGTATATTATCTAATTTGTACTCAACAAATAAATATAATAATATAAAAATCCCCATTCCCTCCCTACTCCTGGGGGAAGGATATTGCAAAATCTCCATTCCAGCCCCACCCTGGGGCCAGCCAGAGATAGTATTTGCCGGTTCTCTGAACTCAAAATTTCCGCTACCGGTTCTCTAGAACCTATCGGAACCTGCTGAATTTTATCCCTGAGTCAACCCTTTTGCTCTGAGGAGGATAGAACACATGTCGGTAGGCCCCAGGCCTTTGTTTTTTGTGCCCCTGTTATAGGTGAATAGACTTTCATACTTGCACACACAAATGCATAGACATTGTGTCTTGCATCCCTTCATAACTGAAGAATAACAGTTCCGGAAATGTTCTGGGGATCCATCATTGACTTTGTTGAACCCAACTGCTCAGTGTCCTAAAATCCAGAAAGAACCATCCCAGCAGATGAACAATCATTGAAATCTTTGAAATCTCCATCAAGGAAAAGACCGTTCACCCTCAAAGTAGTTCTCCTATGAAATTGTTTTCCTATTCAAGACTCAGATGAAAGATGCAAACAGGGTAATTATTATTAGCTGAAGTTGTACCATCCATCCCATCTAAGCAACTCTGGGTAGCTCTACGTTAGACTATAATGTACAATTCAGTGATGCATTCTCCATTAGACCTTACACTGCTCCCTGGGGGCACAAATTTCCAGTCTTGTCTAACTCGCGAATGGCAGAATCCTACCACCTATAGCTCTATTGTCCATGTTTTTCATCAAAAAATCTTTGTGGTCTTCAGCTGGACTAATTCATTTGGCCAACAACATTTTCTGAGAGGGGCAGAAGAGAAAAGCTAATACATGCTGTATAAAGGAGAAATGTCTCTTTTTGTGACTTGGAGATTCTGCTTCCATTATCATTAATTACATTGCATCATTTTGTTTCGAAGCAGTCTGACACTGCGGATTCAATCAATTTATTTGAATTATGCTTTGCATGGAATATTATGCCAGTGCATTGTCTGTTTCTGCCTAGTTTCCCATTCTGTGAAGTTACTGAGAATTAATACATTTCCTCCCCAGGTATTAACTCTCTCCCTACTTATTGTCATTTATAGATCTGATTTCTTCCAATCTGTCTTGATAAGGTACCTCAATCTAAGCTAGTTTAACGAGAAGCAACTGACCTAGCATTTTGCGGTACAGTATTCTAACCAGATCTGAGCCCACTTGTATAATTCTGTAGCCTGCATTTCACCGATTGTCTAACCAAAACATTATTGGGGTGTTTGTCAAAGACCTGAATGTAATTGCAAAATTATATCCTCAGAATTCCAGCTATTTATGGCATGGGGAAAGCCCAGATAATAATTGAAACAGAGAAAGAAAAGGGAGGGATGTGATCCATAGAAGAAAAGTATATTTGAGCGCTTGTGTTTGAGAAAAAGAATGCAGGGAACTGGTAGCAGAACTCTTGAGTGGTTGGGAGAACTGATAGCAGAAATTTTGAGTAGTTTGGAGAACCGGCAAATACCACCCCTTGACTGGTCCCAGAGTGGGATGGGAATGGATATTTTACAATATCCTTCCCCTTGAGTGGGGTGGGAATGGATATTTTGCCATATCCTTGCCCTGGAATGGGGTGAGAATGGAAATTTTGCAGTCTCCTTCCCCTGGAGTGAGGTGGGAATGGAGATTTTGCAATATCCTTCCCCTGCCATGCCCAGCAAGCCACGCCCACCAAGGCACACCATGCCCACAAGCCACGCCCACAGAACTGGTAGTAAAAAAAATTGGATTTCACCACTGCATTTTATACATTTAACCAATTGCAGAAATGGAGCACTTCCAGAAGGTGATGGAAGCATCTGTCAACATGTGAACAGGTAGGGATCAACAAATACTTTTGTTTCCACATTGGAGACTGCTTTTGAACTTCGTGCTTGATGTGGAAAAGAATGTAACTCTGACTTTGGGTTTTACAGATTAGACTGATAGGTCTTTATAGAAATGGCTTGTTTATACTATTATGGAAAAGGAAAAAGCTGTGATTTGATGCTAATGCCTTATTTTTACTGTGACAGAGAGAGACCGAAGTCAATGCTCCTTTTTCTTCTCCCCCCCATCTTTCCTCACTTCGCTTCCCTCTTTCCCCTCCTGCCTTCCATTGTTCTTCTACCCTGTTTCCCCCAAAACAAAACATCCCCTGATAATAAGCCCAATCGGACTCTATAGAGCACTGCACACCAAGACAACTAGACACAAGGACAGTTTTTCCAGAAACACCATCACTCTGCTAACAAATAATTCCCTCAACACTGTCAAACTATTCACTGTCTGCAATACTATTACTATTAGTCTTCTCATTGTTCCTATCGCCCATCTCCTCCCACTTATGACTGCATGACTGTAACTTGTTACTGTATTCTTATGATTTATATTGTTTCCTAGTATGATTCGATTGCTTATTGGTACTCTATGACTGTCATTAAGTGTTGTACTTTCTGATTCTTGATGAATGTATCTTTTCTTTTTATGTACACTGAGAGCCTATGCACCAAAGACAAATTCCTTGTGTGTCCAATCCCACTTGGCCAATAAAGAATTCTATTATCTATTATTATTATTTAACGGAAACGACCGAAGGACAGCATTGCAGTAAAGGCAAAAGATGGATAGATTTTCTATCTCCTTAGGGAGATAGAAAGGGTACCACTCCTCAGGGTACCATTGGCCAGACCATGTCGGCTGGTGGCGCCCAGAGCGAGGGTGTTCTCTGTGGGTGCACCGACCCTCTGGAATGAACTCCCCACCGACCTTTGGACTGCCCCAGACTTCCATTCCTTCCGACGTGATCTAAAGATGTGGCTTTTCAACCTAATAGGCTGACATGATGGTTTTTTTAAAAAAATTGACTATTTTAAATTGTTTTAAATTTTAAATTGACTTTTAAATTGGTTTCTTTTAATGAATTATTTAATTTAATTATTTAATTATTTAGGACTTTTATCCTATTTATTGTTGTATATTATCTTTTTAATTTCTTGTGAGCCGCCCCGAGTCCTTCGGGAGAAGGGCGGCATATAAATGCAATGAAATAAATAAATAAATAAAGTACGGAAGTTCTTTGCCCTTTGTTCTCTAAGGCCTCTGTCGCCTTATAGATCAATCTCTCCTTGGAAACTGATGTCCTTCCAGGGAAGGCCTGCTCCCATCATGCAATTCTTCCCTTCAGCTAGAAATTCAAGCCAGCCAGGGAAAAAAAAGAAAAAGAAAAAAAGAATGTGTTGAAAGGAGTCAAAATGCTTTGTACATTGCAAATTGTGTACTTCAAGCCAAAGTAGGCATTATAATAATTACAGGGATTGAAACCCTGCCAGTTTTTATATTTTATTTATTTTTTCTTAAATACCAAGTAGCCATTTCAATTAGGAATTGTAGTGTTCGATGAGAAATAAACTCATCGCTTAAACTCTTCCCTCCTCAACTATTTCTTATGAAGATCTTACTTCACTGCAGTTAGCGTCAGAACAATCAGGAGTAGGCCTGGTTCCCTAGACTGCTTGGATCCTAAATCCCATAAGCTTCCGGTACCTTGGTTAAGGAATTTCCTGGTATTGGAAGAAATGTCTGGTTCAATTCCAAGTGGGGAGAAAGACACTGGAAACATGGAGCCTGATTGGAAAGATGGTTTAATGAAACAGAACCATCAAGCTCATGGTCCTGGTGCAGCTGAACACATGGAAGAGAGAGAGAGAGAGAGAAGAGAGAGAGAGAGAGAGAAGAGAGAGAGAGAGAAGAGAGAAGAGAGAAGAGAGAAGAGAGAAGAGAGAAGAGAGAAGAGAGAAGAGAGAGACATTGAGATTTATACTCTCTTTTGGGTCTTGCCCTTGAGGTGCCTGTTCCTGTGCAAGAAATATATTCTATTGGTTGTAGTCAGACTCCCATGGGGCCATGTGGGGCCATGTTTGTCTGAATCATGTTTGGTTGATGCAATGTCCTTAGGAGATTTTGCAATGCAGTGAGCCCTGCTGCTAGATAATTCTATTATGTCCTTGAGGGTCAGGTCTTAATCCCATCACCCTGGAGCTGAAGGTCTTTGGTTTTGTAGATAGGCTGGCCCAGTCCTTCTCAATGGGCACCAAATATCTGCTGGGGGCCAGGGAGATGAGGCTGAGTTTCCGTCTCCCTTAAGATTTCTGTTTCTCTTTTAGGGGAAATATAATATTCTGCCTTTTTAATACTGCCTAAAATATTTCATTCTTCTAGGTGAGGGGTGGGTGCTAACTTTCTACACTGGCCATGATAAGGATAACTCCATGCAGAGGGCATCAGGTTGAATATCCCAGGGAAAAATAGCTGTTATTGGCAGGAAATTGATTTCAGAACATTCTCATGCCATTTTCCATTAAAGGAAAGGTTACCACAGTTTGCACTTGTTTTAACATTCAAACATTTTGTGCAGGGTGTGCAGGCTACATGTGGATCCAATAGATATTTTCAACTAGTGAAGGAAGAATTGCACCAATAGTACATGACCCAATGAAAAACTAACTGGTATCAGACAAAAAAATATGCACACACACACACACACACACACACACACACACTATACACACATAAATTGAAGTTCACACATAAGGGCCAGAACACAAATTAGCATTTCTGTTTATTTCCAAGACTGGCTGGAGCATTTTGAGAATTGAAGTTCACACATAAAGGCCAGAACACAATTTATTTCACATCAGTTTATATGATAAATTTACATAAGCTTAAACAAACACACAAAAATCTTCACAGAATCACACTTCATACATTGAATAAAGTCCCACTTGGTATTCTATCAGTGCAGTACACAGAATAATGTTATCAAATTACAGAAGGGCAGATGCTAATTGGATAATATGTAATAATTTCCAACAATAAGACCAATGGGACAATAAAATCAATGAAAACTGAGAAAGAGATATTCCTATGATCGCATTAAATTTTGGATATGGAAAGTTACATGAAGCCCCAAAGTACCAGATTGTTCCCTTTTAGATTTATGACAACACTGGGTTTTATGCGTAAAGATAATGTCTTCTGTAAGATTGTCCGAGAGAAAATATGAAGAATATCCTTATGGTAGGTTTCCAACAAATGGGGATTTCCATTTTCACGTGTAGTGTATTGCATTCATTTCATATGAATGAGATTTAGAACTGATTATGTATATCTCAATATAAACAGTGTTCACCCCCAAATGAGCCAATGCTTCACATGTGGCCACAAAACTGATACATTTACCTTTCCCCAAGCTATAGTTTCAATATGGGGGTTGATAAGAATCAGAATTCTCGATTAATAGGATTTCAGACTGCCCAATGTTGTCTTCAGTGTATTACGGGATAGTTGTTAGGTGTGGCCAGCAAAGTATGTGTGTACTAGTGGGAAGTCTGAAGGACCGGCCTATGGTTAAATTCTGTACTAAGAGTTTTACATGATTTAAAGGTAAAGGTAAAGGTTCCCCTCGCACATATGTGCTAGTTGTTCCCAACTCTAGGGGGCGATGCTCATCTTTGTTTCAAAGCCGAAGAGCCGGCACTGTCCGAAGACGTCTCTGTGGTCATGTGGGCAGCATGACTAAACACCAAAGGCGCACGGAACGCTGTTACCTTCCCACCAAAGGTGGTCCCCATTTGTCTACTTGCATTTTTTACATGCTTTCAAATTGCTAGGTTGGCAGAAGCTGGGACAAGTAATGGGAGCTCACCCCATTATGCGCACTAGGGATTCAAACCGATTGACAAAGCTCAGCATCTTAGCCACTGAGCCACTGCATCCCTACTTACATGGTTTACATTTACATTAAGTCAAAGACAATGGTTTTATTTTAGATTTCTGACTTCCCTTCCGTGGGAACAGAAATCATTTAAAATAATATCGTGTCTTCAGGGATTGTAATTTCCAAAGCCGTCCTGATAAACTGATGTAACTGTGTTCACAGCTACGGTTCTGAAAACGATGACCAAAATAATAGCCAGAACGATCGATACAATCCCCAATCCAAGTGCCGTGTGATCCAAGGTTAGTGCCCGTCTAGAATATCTCTTAGCAGATGCGATGTCTCCCTGTTGATTGGCCCCTTGAGTCTGAGAGTGTGGGGGGCGGGAGGGGAGGAAAGAGGTAAGAAAAAGATTATTGATACCCACGCCGACCCTGTGGAACGATCTACCCATAGAACCTCGGACCGCCCCAGACCTTCGCTCCTTCCGCCGTGACCTGAAGACGTGGCTTTTCCACCAAGCAGGCTTTGGCTGACCATTTTAAATTAGTTTTTTAAAAGTTTTAAATTACAATTTTAACCTTTGTTGTTGCCCCCTTTTTTAATTTTGGTAATGTCTTTGTTGTCTGTTTATGTTTG
Source organism: Grayia smithii (assembly GCA_032468115.1). Taxonomy (NCBI): domain Eukaryota; kingdom Metazoa; phylum Chordata; class Lepidosauria; order Squamata; family Grayiidae; genus Grayia; species Grayia smithii. Next base: position 174,153 of record JANHFM010001218.1, read on the forward strand.
TGGATGTTTTTATACTCTTCATGTTTTATTCTTCAAGTTATTGTAAGCCTCCCTGAGTCCTTCGGGCGAAGGGCAGCATAGAAGTTAGATAAAATAAAATAAAATAATAAATATAATTAGTTGACTCTGAGCAAGGAGACTAATGTCAAAACACGCATGAGAACACGATTATTAAAATAAAGATGGCAAGCGTGAAGGCAGAAAGAGAGAGGAAAGGAGGAGGAAGAAGAAGAAGAAGAAGAAGAAGAAGAAGAAGAAGAAGAAGAAGAAGAAGAAGAAGAAGAAGAAGAA
>JANHFM010001222.1:84000-95401 GCA_032468115.1 Grayia smithii
TTCCTATTCCTATTCCTATTCCTATTCCTATTCCTATTCCTATTCCTATTCCTATTCCTATTCCTATTCCTATTCCTTATTCTATTCTATTCCATTCCTATTCCTATTCCTATTCTATTCTATTCCTAATTCTATTCTATTCTATTCTATTCTATTCTATTCTATTCTATTCTATTCTATTCTATCAATCTTCAAAAATGGTAATAAAAAACCATCCCATCGGATGTGATTTTATGGTAGAAACATGCTGTTTTATAGTTCAATACATATTTCAGTAAATACTGTAAAATCTAAGCAGGAATTTTTTTAAAAAAAAATCTTTACCATGAGACTGGACTGCTCGATGGGGAAATACATCAATTGGTTTTCTGGACATGTCTGCATTTAATTGCATAACTCGGCTCATAAGTTCATTAATCTGCATAAGCAAAAAGAGAAATGTTTAAAAATCTCCAACATGTGGGAGTACTCAACAGTATATTCCTTTGGTCATTGCTTTCAGTAATGCTAACACTGGATGTGAGCCCACTGAAATTAAATAATTCTTGTGCTGCAATTAATGTACTTGGAGGAAAACGCTATTAAAGGGATTTAATTCTAAGCAATGTATTGTTATGGATTTGGCAGACTGGTTAGGGTGACCCCAACAAAAAAAATGAATAAATATCATTTTTCTGTAGTTCTTGAGCATAAAAAAGTTAGTTCCAAGATTTTTAGAAGCTAAATGTTTGAAATCGGTTGTATAAATCATTGTATTTTAGAGCTGCCTTTGCATTTCATTGGCTCAAGGAAATAGTAGAAAGGCAGGAATGTTCCAATCCTTTGCAGCAGACGTTGGCATGACTAGATACACAGATGTGCACCAGAAAAAAAAAAGAAAATGCTATGAGATACCAAAGGATTTGGATGCAAGAATTTTGGAGCTATTTTCCAGTCATGAGCCCATATTTATTTATTTATTTATTTATTTATTTATTTATTTATTTCAATTTCTATGCCGCCCTTCTCCCGAAGGACTCAGGGCAGCTTACAATCGAGGTACTTATAAAACATAAAAGACATATATAAGACAACCATAAAACACAGACAACATACAATTTAAAAAGGGGCAAACAATAGAATATTAAAAATTTAGCAATATAAAACAATTTAAAAACGGTCAGCCGTGGCCCGCTTGGTGGAATAACCACGTCTTCAGGTCACGGTGGAAGGAGCGTAGGTCAGACTCCACAGAGAAATCTAGCAAGTTTTATAGAGGCAGTATTTTTCTTCTCAGTCTCAAGGCAAGTATTTTTTATCAGTGTCTCAGCCCATTAATCAAGCCAAGATGAAGTTTAGATTGGAAAAAAAAAGATACTTTACTCATAAATCCTCAGAATTATTATTGCAGGTGATAATCCTATTTATCTCTTATATTCCAAAATTATCTCCTAGACCTAGACCAATTAAGTTGACCTCATGTAATTCTGAAAGCCAGAATTTTTTTTTTTAGTTTTCCAGAATGCTGCTCTGAAATAGCTTGTCTAAAAAATTTTATAGAAAGCAGCCAGTATTTTCATAATTCAACTTCAGAGGTATTAGAAAGATAGGTTCATATGCTTTGTAATTTTCCTTTTTGCTTTGCTTCTGTTATTACACAACTAAAAGATAAAATGCTCTAAAAAGAAAGCAATCAATAGGAAGAAAGGAATCTATTTAACAACGCTACACAGTAAATTGTATAGGAAGTCTGAATCTCAAGATCCCATCATGCAGGCAATATTAAATTAATTTTATTTGGAATTTAGTATTAGTGATTCTAGCCTTCCGTTGATTTTTCTATTTGGCCCTTTTTAGATTAAAAGATTACTGTACTTATACATTAGATTGGCATGGTGGTTGAGCAGTTAAGACACTGGTTTGAGATCCAAGCGACACACGACAGGGTAAGCTCCTGTCCTTGCTTCAGCTCCTGCAACCTAGCAACTTGCTTTCTAATTTTCCCTTAACTGAAGGAGAAAGTCTATTACAATTTTAAATCTTCAGTTGAATTAGAACACAAAGAAACAACCAACCAATTCTTCATCAACCTGCCCCAATCAGGAATCATCTTGGCTGAAGACCAATCACAAGTCAGGACATCTGATTATAAAGAAGGAATCTCACTTCGGTCCTATTCAGTTGTCTGTGGTCTGCAGAGCTAGCTATCTTACTTCTGAAGATGCCAGCTACAGTTGCTAGTGAAATGTTGGGGAAACTGTTGGTTACTGAAGCCTAACATTACCCAGGCTCAAGGTACGTTATTCCCAAATAATTGAATAATAGAATTTCTGTCATCTTAAACCAAATCAATGTAGCTGTGCAGGCTTAATTCTAGAAGGGCACTTTAGAGTATATATGAGTATGAATGTAAAACATATTTGCAATTTTTTGCATCTTTTGTAGCATCCTTTCCTGGGTTAGGAGGGCTGTTCTCTGCAGTTGCTGTGCAATCCTGGGAAAAGGTACATCTGAAGAGTTACTATGTCCGTATATACCTTTTAATATACTTTTTAAAGCTTGAGCATTATACAGTCCTACTGAACCGCTGCACAAGTAGAATAAGTTAATATTGACTACATTTATAACAACTTTAAAAACATATTTATTAGCCCCACTCCTTTCTGACCTATAGTTTGTAGCATATAAACAAAGTATCAGGAAATATATATTTATATGCTATGTTGCATAAATCAGAACAGTAGCAAAGATAGCTGTCTCACAAATTGCTTTGCTCATGGCAGTTACTCAAGCAAATAAGCTCTCAAGCTCTTTGATGTTTGGCAAACAACCAGTATTAAATTGCAGATGAGAGGCAATAGGTTGTTACTGTTATTAGCTTTGCCCTAAATTGAATGTAATAAGGACATTCTTTTAGCACCAGAAGGAAAATGTATGCTCCACCACTAAAATGAGAATAGGATAACTGTGCCCCCCAAGAAATCCTCTGAATAGGTAGAATTAGTTTCTATCAAATATCTTCAAATTTATTTTATAGAATAGAATAGAATAGAATAGAACAGCAGAACAGAATTTTTTATTGGTCAAGCGTGATTGGACACACAAGGAATTTGCCTTGGTGCATATGCTCTCAGTGTACATAAAAGAAACGATACATTTGTCAAGAATCATAAGATACAACACTTAATGATAGTCATAGGGTACAAATAAGCAATCAAATAATATTAGGAAACAGTCAATATAAATCATAAGCGTATCAGCAACAAGGTTATAGGTGGTGAAATCCAACTTTTTTTACTACTGGTTCTGTGGGTGTGGCTTGGTGGGCGTGGTGTGGCTTGATGAGCGTGGCTTGGTGGGCATGGCAGGGGATATTGCAACATCTCCATTCCCACTCCACTCCGGGGGAAGGATTACTGCAAAATCCCCATTCACTTCCCACTCCTGGGGGAAGGATATTGCAAAATCTCCATTCCTACCCCACTCTGGGGCCAGCCAGAGGTGATATTTGCCGGTTCTCCGAACTACTCAAAATTTCTTCTACTGGTTCTCCAGAACCTGTTAGAACCTGCTGGACTTCACCCCTGAGTCATACAGTCATAAGTGGGAGGTGATGGGTGATAGGAACGATAGGAATTGATTTTAGTTGTTCAGGACTGGTGATTTATTTCTAGTCAGAGTTTGTTATATAGTTTGTTTTTTCCTGAGGAAAATATCTCTAAACCAGAGGTGTCAAACTCATGTCGTCACAGTGGCATCATGTGACGTATCAGGACTCTTTTCCCCTTCGCTAAACTGGACGTGGACGTGACCAGCGCATCTGGCCCACAGGCCAGGAGTTTGACAGCCCTGCTCTAAACCAAAAAACATGGTTACTTCATAATTATCAAGAGTTTGTTAACTGCAATAGATAATGATTTTTTTAAATTAAGTTGACCTGGCTGCAGTTGATTATGTTGCCCAAATCTGAAAAAACCATTGATGCATGGTTAAACAGCAATTATTCCTTCATGGTCCTTCCATAGTGTCTCTGTTGTCTCCTTTTGTTTTTGAAACTGGACAATTGCCTGGGGCCTGCATTTTAAAAAGAAAGGCTGGAGAAAAAAATAGATTGGCACAAGAGCCAAAATGTGAATTGATCCAGTTATGGTTTTTGCCAGGTAGGATTTGCCGCAATAATTTGTAACCCAGGAATGAAATCATTGTACAGGTGGTTGGAATATTGATCAAAATGAAGGCAATGGGTAAGTTATTTATTTATTTATTTATTTATTTATTTATTTATTTATTTATTTATTTTATTGCATTTATATGCAATATATGCATATATCTAGCCATGATTTGCTTTATCATCTGCACTGCTTTCTTTGGCTGAAAGCTTTAACTGTGATGGATTCTAAATCATGTTTAAGGCCTTTTCTCCATTGCACCTAACCACAGCATAAACATTAATTTTCAAAATTATTTATCTTCTAGCAGTCAGCAAAATGTGGCAATTTTGTGGAAACAATCTGTCATGATATATCAAATATTTAGGAAATGTTGACATCAAATGACCCCTGGGAGATGGTATCAGCTTGTCCACCAAGTCCATCAAGCCACGCCCACCAAGCCATGCCCACAGAACATGTAGTAAAAATTTGAATTCCACCACTGCCAACATGTGAATGTTCATTGTAGCACATAATTTTTTTTCTTTTAAAGGGAGAAGTCAAAGCTTGGATATGAGATGTTTTTTTTTACTTCAGCAAATCTAATGTCCCTTTAATAGCACTGAGTCTTCATAATGGCCTTTCTAGCACATTAAGAGGTTACCTAAAGCCTTAGCAGTTGTAGAAATTCTTTGTGATTAGGTACTCATCTCTTGTAATGGTTTTTCCTTTACAATGGAGGTGGCAGCCTCATGGGAGAAGAGTGGCAGCCTTATGGATGCAGAGGTGGGTTTCAGCAGGTTCTGACCAGTTCTGGAGAACCAATAACAGAAATTTTGAATAGTTCGGAGAACCGGTAGTAAAAATTCTGACTGACCCCTGCCCCATCTATTCTTTGCCTCCCAAGTCCCAGCTGATCAGCAAGAAATGGGGATTTTGCAGTAACCTTCCCCTGGATTGGGGAGGGAATGGAGATTTTACAGTATCCTTCCCCTGGAGTCGGGTGGGAATGGAGATTTTACAATATTCTTTCCCTGCCGTGCCCACCAAGCTACACCCACAGAACCGGTAGTAAAAATTTTTGAAACCCACCACTGTCAGTACCCATTCATTCTTGACTCTCTTTCTTCATTCTCCCAAGTTCAGCTTATTATTGCGTTTCTCCTGACAAACCCAGCCGTCATTCCTACATTACAAAATCGGCAGATGCGTGTTTTTTTTTAATTAGCAGCCACTTCTGTTCCTTTCAATAAAGATCCACTCATCACGACAGACCACATAAGATGGCGGGAAGCCAAGTCCCTTAGCTTCCCGTCTGGTTCTTCTCTGTTGCTCTCTCCTCTCTTCCATTCCCTGTCAAGTCTATAACCACAAATCCTCTTTGGGCACCTGATGGAAAGGTTCTGCTCTAAGAAAGTTGGTTAGTCTTGACGATGCTACTAGTTTCCATGACTTAGTTGCAGCATGGACTAAGAGAACTTTCCAAAGAACTTGAGGGCAGGATAGGAGCAATGAGTGGATCCAATCTGGAACTAAGAAGAAACTTCCTGACAGTAAGAACAATTAATCAATGGAACAGCCTGGTTCATGGAATTAGGGGTGCACCGTTGCTGGATATCTTCAAGAAAAGATGGTCCCTTCCATCTTTATGATTCTATGACTCCTTCCTTGCATTTCCACTGCTCAATCACTAACTCTTTCATCAACCAATCCTGGCTCAATTACCTGGCTGAAATCCTCTGCTTCGTTCAGGAAAAATCTGGTCTCATCCACCCTTATGGATGCTTCGCTGCCAACATGGAATATTCCGGACTTCAGCTTTAGAAATGATAAGCAAATGAAAGAGATCAATATAGTTTGGTCAATGAAAGATCAATGAAAGAGGACAATATAATATTGGTCTTGGAGGAGAGGTGAGGGCACTCCTGAGCATATGCAGAGGGACTGGTTTAGGCTTAGGTAATCTTTCCATGGAAGCCTCCCGGTCCCTCCATTATTTCCTAATAATTGATCTAATAACCAGGTTGGACTAGAAGACCTCCATGGTCCCTTCCAGTTTAGGATTTTATATTTTTATATTTCTCTCCTCCTTACCTTTTACTTAGCTCACCAATCAATTGACTAAAAAAAAGAGAGTTCCTTTTTCTTATTTTCCACATATGAATCCCAAATCAAACACCGAAGGTGGATGTGATGGCTGTTGGAAGAGTTTCCCTTATAGGGTTATTCATGGATAGGAAATTCTTTAAAATGCTTTCGTTGCCCAAGGTATTTAGTAGAAATATACCTTCCAAGCAGAACAATGTAATAACCCTATTATCAGACAGAGGTGCCACTTACTTTGGAAGATTTATCTTCTCTGTAAAAGTCTCCAGAAAAATTGAACCTGATCCCTTCTCCCTTAGCAAGACTGTTGATAAAGCAGTAAACTTTGGGGCAAGCAACAGCCCCCAGACAGCCTCTCTGTTAAGAAAAGAGAAGACAAGAGAATTGATATTGCAGGTTCAATCTGGGTCCGTCGCCTGAAGTGAAGGTTTAGTCTTCCAAGTTTTCAGACTTATGCTAGAGGCCTCCCTCAGCGAACTTCTCACTATCAAAATGTGTGTTTTGGACTATTCTATGCACAGTATTTATGTGGTGCGTGTAGTGGTGGGTTGCTCCCTGTTCGGGCCGGTTCACGCGATCCAGTAGCGGTGAGGCTGTGATGTCACCGAACCAGGTCTCCGCGAGCTGGGCCCAACCGCGCGCTCGTACTTACCGTTCTCTGTGCTCCGTGCACTCCGCGCATGCGCAGAATGCTTTTTTGAGGGTTTTTTTCTCAAAAAAAAAAAGTTACTGCGCATGTGTGGAGCACCTGTTTGGTGCACATGTGCAGAACGTGCGCTCTGCGCACGCCGATCACACACAAAGCGCGTGCATCATCAGAACCGGTAGTAAAGATAAGTAGAACCTATCCCTGGATGGATGGTTATGTCTGGCTTCGGCTCCTAAGTATCTGATAAGCTGTTGGTAAATTACTCCAGTTGACTGACGATGGGACCTGTATCCTAGGCTTCAATCATTTCCCTAGCTATTTTTGCACCTGCTCAGCCAACCATCTTAGTAGCTACGAAATTGATTGTATGTTTTTGTCCATTGCATACCCACAACTACACATCACATAAATACTACACATAGAATAGCCCATGGCACATATTCTGAAAGAGAGAAGCTCCCTGAGGATGGCCTCCACTATGAGTCCGAAAGCTTGGAAGACTAAAGCTCTGGTCCCAGTGGCTGACCCTGATTGGATCCTGCGACATTATCCTGGGACACATATATTTGCCTTCATTTGTGAGAATTGATATTGCCACTTGCTATCTCCACCTCAGACAAAAATGCATCTCGGCTTCAGTTGAGGTATTTCTTCTCATAAAGAGATATTAACCCAAAGGAAGTTCCATACAGGTAGTCCTTGACTTACAACCATTCATTTAGTGACTGTTCAGAATTAAAACTGCACTGAAAAAATGACTTATAATCAGTCCTCACGTTTATGACAGTCACACATCCCTACATATGATCAAAATTCAGCTGCCTGGCAAACCAACATGAATGTATAATGGTTGCAACATCCTGACGTCACTCGGTTGCCTTTTTCAACCTTTCCAGCTGATTTACAATAAGTGAAGTCAATGAGGGAAGCTAGAGTCACAACTGCAGTGATTCTCTTAACAGCCACGACAAAGAAAAGTCACAAAATTGGACTTGACTTGCTTAAAAACCATCTTGCTTTGCAATGGAAGTTCTGCTTTCAGTTGTGGTCGTAAGTCAAGGACTACCTATACCAGATTCTTACCGTGAGCCGTTTTGTGACATTCTTCTTGATGATTCCTGTTCTGAGGGTAAACAACGGTGTGCAGGAGAAGTGGCTTTTCTAGGGGAAAAAAAGAAAATCAATTTTGCACAAGTGGAACTTAACAAGAAAATGTTACCAAGTGATGCTATGAAAGAAACAGGAGTATCACAAAACATTAATATGAACAAGTTAATGGCCGTTTCAAGGTCAATCTTATCTAGAAAAACAATAAATAGTTTTATGATTAGTCCTTCTTTCTTGCATGCAGAAACAACTCTTACAGATGCTGCCTAAATTGAATTTACTAATAAATATGCGCTACAGTTTATTTCCAAAAATCTATATATTAGCCCATTATCCTTTTGACAATAACTCTAACTTATGAGATTCATCTCAATTCTTTCTGGTAGTTCTCAACTTACAACAGTTCATTTAGTGACCATTCGAAGTTACAACGGCACTGAAAAAAGTTACTTACAATCGGTTTTCACACTTATGACCGCTGCAGCATCCCCAGGGTCATGTGATCAAAATTCAGGCGCCTGGAGACTGACTTGTATTTATGACTTCTGACAAGCAGAGTCAGTGGGGAAGCCAGATTCATTTAACAACTTTATTACGCCCAGTCGGAGTTTTGAGTGCATGCGCTAAAATAAGTCTCCCCCGAAAATAAGCCCTCTCTGAAAATATTTAAATGCAGAGTTGGAAATCAGGTAAGATGGCAAGAGGAACCCCATCTTACTTCACGCAACCCCGAAAATAAGGCCAAGCGCTTATTTCAGGGTTCAAAAAAATATAAGACAGGGTTTTATTTTCAGGGAAACACAGTATATATAATACAGGTATGCCTCAACTTTCAACCACAGCTGGAACTAGAATTTCCACTGCTAAGCAAGGTGGTTTTTAAATGAGTCAAACCTGATTTTACCATCTTTTCTGACACGGTTGTTAAGTGATTCATATAGTCATTAAGCAAATCTGGTTTCCACTATTCACTTTGCTTATCAGAAGCCACCTGAGAAGATTGCAAACAGTGATCACATGATCCAGGACACTGTAAACACCGTAAAGGTAAAAGGCAAAAGGTAAAGGTTCCCCTTATACATATGTGCTAGTCGTTCCCGACTCTAGGGCCAGCGCTGTCTGAAGACATCTCTGTGGTCATGTGGCTGGCATGACTAAATGCCAAAGGCGCCCGGAACGCTGTTACCTTCCCACCAAAGGTGGTCCCTATTTTTCTACTTGCATTTTTTTACGGGTTTTCGAACTGCTAGGTTGGCAGAAGCTGGGACAAGTAGCGGGAGCTCATCCCGTTACGCGGCACTAGGGATTCAAACTGCTGAAGTGCTGACCTTTTGATCAACAAGCTCAGCATCAGCCACTGAGCCACTGCATCCCTGTAAACATAATAAGTACCTATCAATTGCCAAGGGGCCGAATTTTGATCCCATGACTGTGAGGAGCCTGCAACTGTTATAAGTGTGAGCATTGAGCAGTGGTGGGCTGCTGCCAGTTCGGATGAACTGGTAGTTTCGATGATCAGCTGGTCCCACCCACCTGCACCCCTATCCTATCTTTATTTCCTTCTTTCTGGCTCAGCTGATTTGCACAGCACAGCTGATTTCCATGCCTTCGCTGTTCTACTTACCGGGGCTGCCTTGGAAGGTAAGCAGCTGAGCTTCAAATTGCTGTATTTTGAACCCTGTGCGCAAGCGCATTAGGTACACACGTACTCACAGAACCGGTTGTTAAACCAATTGCAATCCACTACTGGTTGTAAATTACCTTTTTCAGAGCCTTTTTCATTTTGAATAGTTATTAAACAAATGGTTTCTAGTTGAGGACTATCAGTACACTTCCAATATTAAATCTTTCCTCCAAATTTATTGTCTTCCTCCAAATTAATCAACCAGCAGTTTTCTTCTTACCACATCATGGTAGGATGGCGTTATATTCCAAAAGAATCCCTGTTTTGTCTTCAAAGGAAGCTCAAACGTCACATTGACTGCAGTGGCGTTTGAGTTCAAATTCCTCACCTGCCAGAACAAAAAAGGAAATTGAATAAATTTGGAAAAAATGGAATCAGGTAGAGAAGAAGATGTTGGCAGAATGAACATGTCAAGAGATCAAAAAATCCTGGGACCATACCATGTGTAACTGAAAATTGTGGAGTCAACACATTGCTCCATTGCTCCACATTGCTGATAGATTTCAATATGCTTGAGGGACTGCTTCATACAGCTATTTTTTAAAATCATTTTTTTTTCAGAGGGAGAAATTCTCTGTCCATAAAAAAAAAAAAAACCCTCAAAAAGACCCCAGAGAGACTGTTGTAGGTACGTATGCAAAGAGAGATGGATAACTGGAATGATGGATGGGTTGAGTAAAGGGGCAGTGGTGGGTTGCTCCCAGTTTGGTCTGGTTCTTGTGAACCAGTAGTAATGGTGGAGGGAGGCTCCACCCACCCGCCCCGACATCATCACAGATGATCTGTACATGCGCAGAAGCACTCCTGTTGCGAACTGGCAGTAAAGGTAACCCACTCCTGATTAGGGGTGAAATTCAGCCAGTTTCTACCAATCGGGTGACATCAGTGGTGGGTTGCTCCCGGTTTGGCCTGGTTCGCGCGATCCGGTAGCGGTGATGGTGTGACATCACCGAATTGGTTCTCCGTGACCAGGAGCTGGGCCCACCTGCGCGCCCATACTTACAGTTTTCTGCTCTGCGCATGCGCAGAGTACTTTTTTCCACTTTTTTTCAAGTAGAATAGTAAATGCGCATGCGCGGAGTGCGCATTTGGTGCGCGCGCCGATCACACACAAAGCGTGTGCATGAAGAGAACTGGTATTAAAGGTAAGTAGAACCCACCCCTAGGTGACATGGTAGGGCCAACTGTACGAAGCCCAGCACACCCACACAGACATCATGACGTCCCTTTTTTGCGATGATTTTCAGCCTCTGCACATGCACAGAAGGCTTTGCAGCATGCGGTATGCACAAATTTGCGAACCGGGGGGGAAGGTAAGTGAATTTCACCCATGGAGTACCTGAAGATTTATTTATTCACTTTTTAAACTGCATTTGTGAGCCACTCTAATCACATTGTTCTGGGTGGTGAACAATAAAGCAGAAACATGGTGGAAAAATAAGATCACAAAACAATATACAGATATGGAAATAAATGCAGGTAGTACTTGAGTTGCGAGTGTAATGGAGACTGTCTATTAACAGCGTAATTCCTAATGGTTCATAAAACAATTGGTCACATGACTGACCCGATTTTATGACCTTTTTTTTCCCCCTAGCGCAGGGGTCTGCAATCTTAAACACTCAAAGAGCCACTTGGGCCCGTTTCGCACAGAAAACAAAACACCGGGAGCCACAAAACCTGGGTGGGCGTGGCCAACTTGACATCACTCACTCCCACCCAGTC
>JANHFM010001222.1:137155-154237 GCA_032468115.1 Grayia smithii
GCTGGCTGGGGAATTCTGGGAGTTGAAGTCCACACATCTTCCAGTGGCCAAGGTTGAGAAACACTGATTTAAGATAACTTGTCCCCTAGAACTTTGCACTTCATAGTTATTTAAGTTAACGTTCAGTATCAATATTCTGAATTGATGAACATTTCCGTAATATCCTGTTTTCTGGCTTCTTGTAGCCATTCTATTATGAATGACCAGAAAATTATCTGAAGTAACACTATGAATACATCGACACCTGAATTCAGATGGGAAAGCTCATTAAGAGAGTGTAATACAATCAGAACAAAACCACTTTTTTTTTTTAACTATGATGCAGAGCTGGCTGGGGAATTCTAGGAGTTGAAGTCCACACATCTTCCAGTGGCCAAGGTTGAGAAACACTGTTCTATGCCTTCTGTTCATTTTTTGAGGAAACATAGTACAGGTAGCACTTGACTTACAGCCATTCATTAGTGATTGTTCAAAGTTCCAACTGAAAAAAAGGGACTTATAGTATGAACCTTTTTCACATTTACAATAGCTGTAGTATCCCTGCAGTTATGTGATCAAAATTCGGGCACTTGGCAACGGACATACATTTATGATGGTTACAATGTCGTGGGTTCACATGAGATCCTTTTGTGACCTTCTGACAAGCCAAGTCAATAGGGAAGCCAGATTCACTTAATAACTGTTACTGAGTTAACAACTGCAGAGATTACCTTAACAACTGTGGCAAGAAAGGTCATAAAAGGGAGTAAAATTCACTTAACAAATATCTTGTTTATGAACAGAAATTTTGGGCTTAAATGTGGCCGCAAATCGAGGACTACCTATAAAAGCAGGTAGTTAGTCTTAACACACATCCTGTTTAATTTTCAGGAAAAAAGGAAGCTGAGCAGCCACTTCTCATCTTTCTTCATAGAAAAATGTGAAGGTTTTATCTGGGAACTAACTGAGTTTCAGAATATCTGTTTTGTACTATGATGCTGTTGAGTGAGTCACACACAGTGCAGATTTTTCTAGTGATGGAGATAAGATGTACATGTGAATAGCAAGTGGGAAATGGTTGCTGACATGAATAAACATCTGATCTATATGGTCTAGTGGTGGAAAACACCAAGAAACTTACCACTAAATATCTATTTTCTTCCCATCTCTATTAAAGATCAAAGTTGCTGGTTAGAGACTTCTTAACAGATCTTTCACAGGTCTGGATAGGGACGTTCTCCATTTGGTTACTTGCGCCCTGGTCTTCTGTCTGGAATACTGCAATGTGTTCTACAAGGGACTGCCCTTGAAAAGTATTCAGGTACAAAACGTGTCCACGCAAGCAACTTGAGCACCCAAAGAACTACACGTGTAACACCTCTGCTATGCAAACTGCACTGATCTGCTTTGGGATCCAATTCAAGATGTTGGTTATGGCCTTTAAAGTCCTACATGGCACAGGGCCAGGCTAGCTACAAAACCTGTTTTCATCCCATCACATCAGTGCATCCTATCAGGTCAGGAAGGGAAGATATGCTGCAGATTCCTTAAATTAAATAATTCTGACTAGCAGGGTCCGGGAAGAGAGCCTTCTCTGCCACTGTCCCAGCTGTTTGAAACATTCTCCTCTTAAGGGTGAGGTGGGTTTCCTGACCTTTCAAAAACATCTAAAACCCTGGTTCTGTCATCTGACTTGGAGTTCAGAGGAGTAGCTGTGGGTCTGATTAGTGCCAAGAGAGCCTTCCTTTTAATTAAACTTTATCTTTGCCTCTATTTTAATCTTTTATTTTGCTCTCAAGTTTGTAACATTTGATCTGTACCCTCCCAACCAGGCTCTCTGTGAAGGAGACGGTGGTTCCTAAATGGGGATCAATAAATGCTTACGATAATTCTCCTAGCATCGAGCTTTGCAGATTAGATGGTATTTAAATGGGGAAAAAAAAAATATTTCCTAATCTCCTCCTCCCATTTTCCTAAAGCCAGAAAACCTAGGACTGAAAGTGAACGCTGGATTTCCGTCTCGGTTGCAACTTTTGAGGGCGTTCGACGACGCGATGCTGCAGCTGCCCAATTCCTAAGGTCGTCAATATCCCCGAAGCCGATTCTATTATAATTTGTACAGCTGCAGCCATCTCAGCTCCGGGTCCGCTTCCACCACAACCTCAAAATTAACCGAGGAAAGTCCTTGAGAGGCAAAAGCGTAGCTAAGTCGTAGGTCAGATGGGAAGGCGAAAACGCTAAACAACTACTCGCCTGAGTGGAAAGGAAACCCCCCGGGAGCCCCGCCTCGAGACTCAGCGGAGCGGAGCGCCGGGGAAGGGCGCGTTACCTTTGCAGGAAGGGAAGGTCCGCAATGCTGTAGGGTCAAGAGGTGGCGGTAAACGGCAGCTGTTCGTTGCAGCAGCTGAGCGGTAAAAAAAAAAAAGGCGGAAAAATGGTGCGCCTTGCGCTACGTGCCGCTTCTGTGGGCGCCTCCATAGAGTTTAGAAGCACGTGCGTCCCCACAAAGTTCGCGCTAGCTACTATTACTACTCGTTGAATTTCACAGCCCGGAAGATAGTGAGGCGAGCTTCGCCGCAACCCAGAGCTGCAGCAACATTGCTCTTGAACTCCCGCCAGTAAATTTCCGGGAGCCGCAATGTTCCCGGAAGGGCCGGGCGAGGTTGAGAATTGAAACAATATATATTTTAAAAAATAGCTCTTAAGTGAAGCGGTGCGGCAAGTAATATACACCGGTATACCCCGACAACCATTTGTTGGTTTCGGGAATGCTGGTGGAACATCTGCTGGAAAAAAAAATAATTGCTTTCAGCGTTACTGTTTATTCTTTTACCTGGACCTTACCTTGTCAGATGTGTACAAGACTTTATCATGTCAAACCTCAAAATATCCATTTGGTTTAAGGAGTGGGACTTAGAAAACTGCATTGCTGTGACTTTGGCCTTTTGTTTCAGCCCCGGCCGACCCAGGATTGGAAAGAAATAGAGGAGGTCTCTTTTATGACCTTGTGAACCCCTGAAGTACAAGTGGGATGTGAATCTAAAAAGTGGCTGGCCTGGGTGATTCCCCTTCCTCTTTTACTTAATGGCTAGCTTTGTAGTCTCAATACGTACATAAAATGGTCCGGCAAAAGTAGAGTGGATCCTCCCTAGAAGCTGTTTCTCCTGCTTCAAGCAGATTGAAAGCGAACGCAAAACCAAATAGGGTAGATTGCTAAAAACCCAATCTTCAGTGTCTCTACTCAGTCTGATTTACTGCATACATTGCAGGATAAAGGTTAAGCCCCACCACAATCTCTTGATTGGGGGTCATTTCAGTAATAGGCAAGCAGATAAGACTTAGACATTTCAATAGCTCTTCCCAATAGCTCCAGAGAGATAGAATTTTCCTCTCACAAATCGCAATCCCATGCAATAAAGAATTATAATTAGTGTTGTGCAGTTATTACTGATGGTGGCCACATCATACTGTCATACAATATAGGTATCAATATAGGAGGGTGGGGATTAATAAATTAAAGATCCTGGCTGTGGAGAAATACTGATTTATTATTTCAAACTTGGGTATCAATCTTTACAGGTAGTCTGCAATATACAACCACAGTCAATACCGTAATTTCTATTGCTAAGCAAGATGGATGTTAAATGAATCTGGCTTCCCACATTGACTTTGCTTGTTGGAAGCCAGCTGGGAAGGTCGCAAATGAGGATCACATGACCCCAGGATGCTGCAGCCATCTAAAAACATGCCAGTTGCCCAGTGCCTGAATTATGATCATGTGACCATGGGGATGGTGTGAGTCATAAATGTAGGTATAACTTGTCATAAGTTGCTTTTTTCAGTGCCATTGTAATTTGGATCACCAAATAGTTGTAAATTTGAGCTACCTGTGTACAAATTCAGCATTTATTTCAGTTACCCTCTACAGGTAGTGAATACCTTGTTTATTGACTGTTTAGTGACTGTTTAGTGACTACAGTGATGAAAACATAATTTTACAATCCTTGCAGGTCTGTAAAGCAAAAGAAAGATGAAATAAAGTCATAATTGAGTCACGGTGGCACAGAGGTTTCAGGCTACTTCTGCTGACTTCTGGCTCCCTCCAATTTGGCAGATCGAATCTCACCAGGCTCAACGTTGACTCAGCCTTCCATCCTTCCGAGGTCAGTAAAATGAGGACCCAGATTGACTCTGTAAACTCCTTAGAGAGCTGTAAAGCACTGTAAAGCGGTAACGGTATATAAGTCTAAGTGTTATTGCTATAAGTACAGTCAGTTTCACTTAGCAACCACTTAGCTTAAGAACCAAGTTGCTAATTCCAATTGTGGTAGCTAAACAAAGACTACTTGTACTTAAATTGTAAAGAATGCAGAATATTAAGTGGAAGAAGAAATGAATATGAAACTTATGAAATAGTTTTACAAGAGCAACTTTGGTTATTCCACCAAAGTAGTAAGAGATGGGTGTTTCAGATGAAGGTCTGTACTAGTTTCCTCATACAGGGATATGCTTTATGAGCTGTTTAGTTGAAGCAGTCATCTTTGCTCCAAAATCACCTCTTTCCTCCCTCTGTAAGAGAGAGACATTTCCCTAGTTTCAAAGGACAAATTAACTGATGTTGCGAAACTGAATCCAACCAAGCACTGACAGGGTATTTATGTTCTTCGTGCAGATTCCCCATACAACTAATGGCATTATGGAAACTTATCTTTAAGTTATCACTGTAGTATCAATGTAGTAATGAGACTACAAAATTGAGTGGGACAAGGCAAACTTGCCACAATTTATGATTCAGTTTCACTGGCTTCAATGTTGCAAAAACAAATGTTATACAAAAGACAAACCAGACTAATATGGAGTAATTTCACAGTAATTGGATCTCTGTCTAGAGTCATAAGGTCACCTTTTTGTAGTCACTGTTCATCTAGTACAGTGGTTCTCAACCTTTCTAATGCCGCGACCCTTTAACCATAAAATTATTTTCGTTGCTACTTCATAACTGTAATTTTGCTATTATTATGAATCGTAATGTAAACACCTGAAAGGCAGGTGTTTCCTCAACCTTTCTCACAAGCGCAATGGCCCACATCTAACGAAAATCAGAGTCTACGGCGCCTACTTGGAAATAGGACCTATTAGACTCACCTGGAGATGGATAGAGGAGCAGTGTCTCAGTTCCTAAGACCATCGGAAATATGTGTTTTCCGATGGTCTTAAGTGACCCCTGTGAAAGGGTCATTTGACCCCCAAAGGGGTCCCAACCCACAGGTTGAGAACCACTGACTTATATGCTTGAAGCATCATGTTTTTATATTCCTTTCATTAAGAAATGTTTCGCCCACTGTTGTTTCATCAAGGGAAGGTGCCAGAAACTCAGCCAGAATGATTTTTTAAATACTTCTACAAAATCAATATTTCTTCTCTCTTCAGTGAGTTTTTTGTGAACCTCTTGCCGCCCTCGTTGATATTTAACTGCTCCAGTTCTTTGATAACCCAGCTTTGTAGAATGGAACAATAGGTCCATTTGTCAATTTTTCTTCCAGCATGATCCAGGCAACCTTCTCTGATTCAAGGGTGGATTATATGTCTCCCAGAGTTTTAAATGTGACAATTATAAGAACCATTAATACGTGCAGTCCAAGTGTCAACGATAATGTTTCTGTTTCTGTTTAGCACATAAGAAGTATGACTTGTTTCCATCTTAACAAGTAGGTTGTTTTTCAAACATATGTACGTATCTATCATGTCATTCCCTTTAAGAGTAAGCAAAATTATGTAAGCACAAAAACGATGGGAAGAAATAGGTCGGCGAAATTAAAGACTGATGAGGGGAGAAAAAAGAAAAGTAGATAAATCTAGTTTATATCAACAACATTCAGTATGCAGCTCTGTATTTTTCTCTATATACTTGCAAACTGCCTGTTCTTCCACCATGACCATTCTCTGCTCATTGCCTTGCCATATTTCCTCTTAGTATTGAACCATTAGTTAAGCATTTGATTTATTCTTAAAAATGATATGCTTGCATCATACAGACAATCAGCCTTCCATCCTAGTGTAAACACTCAGTAATTCAAACCTATTCAGTTTACCACATAGTTTGTCTGAATCAACAACCTATAGTAATTTTTTTCATATTCATGCCTTTCACAATGACCTGTTGAACAGAAGTTTGGTCTGCACACCTTCCTATCATAAAGCCACGCTGCACTTCTCTGATTTTGTGCATCAATATCTCTCATAAATTTTCAATCAAAATTTTTTGATTGAATTTTTCAATTTTTCAATCAAAATCAAGATGCGCTTAATGACCTCTTTCCCTATTAGTTTATTATTATTATTATTTACTTCTTGGCAAGAGAAGAAATAGAGTGTGTTGATCTTCTGGCTCTTAGATGTCAGGATAATTGAAATAACTATCAATAACACTTAGATTTATATAGGAGCTGATGATACAGTTCTACAGAGGAATTATCTGTCACTTGTACTTCTATAACTGTCTGGTTTGTCTAAGCAACCAAACCGAACAGGTACAGATTTCCATGAATAGTTGGGATTGCAGAAAAAACAATTGCAACCAGCCTGCTTTCTATTGAGGACCTGTATACTGCATAAGGCAGAAAAAGGGCTGACAAGATATCTACAGACCCATCACATCCTGAACATAAATTGTTTCAACTCTTCCCTTCAGGACACCACTATAGGGCATTGCATGCCAAAACAACTAAAGACAGTTCCCCCACTCCATGCCATCACTCTGCTAAACACCAAATTCCCACAGCACTGCTTTATCTCTAAGGAAATTTACCCATGTAGTAGGGCTGTATTACTATTATCATTCTCATCTATCCTATTACCTTGCTCCTACTGGTATCTTATGACTACCACTTTGTTGGTCGAATCTTATTATTGTATATTATGATTTATGATGTCACTTTGTTGATTGTATGCATACTGAGAGCTTATGCACCAAAGTCAAATTCTTGTGTGTTAAATTACATTTGACCAATAAAGAACTATTCTGTTATGTTCCATTCCATTCCATTCCATTCCACTCTACTCTACACCTAGTCTAGTTTACTTCTAGTCTAATCTAGTCTAGTCTTCATAGTGCTTTATAGCTGTCTCTAAGCAGTTTACAGAGTGCCACAATTGCATGCCTCTTTGAAAGACTGAACATCTACCATGGAGTCATTTCT
The DNA here is from genome assembly GCA_032468115.1 of Grayia smithii. NCBI lineage: Eukaryota > Metazoa > Chordata > Lepidosauria > Squamata > Grayiidae > Grayia > Grayia smithii. The sequence goes on from JANHFM010001222.1 coordinate 144,334, forward strand.
TCATCTTTTAATCTTGTTTCTTGTTCTCTTTAGATGCTTTGTAAATATATTTGTAAATATATTTGTAAATTAGATGCTTTGTAAATATATTTTAATATACATTATATGTTTCTTTTATCCTCATTTTTTTCTAGCAGCCACTTTCATATGTGTTCTTTTCTCCATTTACGGCTATTTTTCACTTAATTATTCTTTCAGGCATTTTATATACTTCCCATTAACGCATTTGCACACATTTCCATGACACCCTATAATGTTCTTTTCATCGAGCAACTTCAATATAGTCTTTTCCCATGTCTACTTTGCATTTATCCGCTATTCTATTATCATTCTCCTCCAGTCTTTAATTGCCCAATCACTTTTTCTGAATTCTCTCATCTTATTCCAACCCATCCATACATGTCGTTGTACTGCATATTAATGCTGGGCTTATATTTGCATTCTGCTCTAATTCTATTCTCACTTTAGTTTATTTCCTTTCTTCTAAGCCCCTAAGATATACTGTTGATCATACCAAAAATTTGTTGGCATCTACGTTAACCTAATATCTTACATTGATTGTTGAAGATTTTATTACAGAAACAAAAAAAAAATGTCTGTCTGCCTGTCTGTATTTTTTCATTCATTTGCCATGTGTAGCATGAAAAATTTTAAATTAAACCACATAGTTGAAATACATCTTTTTCTAAGCAGGTATTCATCCATCGCCATTCTAATTCCTAGTTCTTCAAATGCTCCAATCTGTTTTATGTTCTCTCTCATATCTATTATTATTATTATTATTAGTTGTATTTATATGTATTTATATCTACTCATCATTCAGGTCAACTAAGGAATAATTTATCCTCAGATTACATTCATTCAGAATGTGGTCCAGTTTTCCTAAAACTCATTTCTGGTTCTTCCATTGTCACCATTCATTGGAAGATATTTACCACTTCATCAGTGTACAACTCCGCTATTCTGTTTGCCTATATAGAAAACACTTTGGGAATCCAGGTGAATTTATATTTGTATATCTGAGATAATTAAAATATTTCCCATCTGACTTTGCCTTTCATTTTTTGTTTCACCCAAGGTACTTCTTCTGGATGATTCAGACCACTATGACTTATTCAGTCATCTAGACCGTGAAGAGTTTCTTTTTTGCATTTTTAAACACCTTTGCCTTGGAGGAGCTTTCTGTCAATATGAAGATGATCTCGGCCCATACTTAGAAACCACAAAATCTTTATATAAGGATCTAGTAAGGTTTGTTCCTTATATGTAACCAATTTCCCCATTTATTTTTCAACTGTTCACCCAGATCGTCAGGTAAAAACTCAACATTTAAAATTTTTAAAAATGTAACAATTGTATCAAAGAATATAAAAAAGTAAATTGATACAATATAGAATTCAGCATTTAAAGTGTCTATCCCAAGAAAATGCTTTCCTACTGCTGGAAAAAAAAAATCCAGAATTTGTGCCAGGCAAGTGTCCTTAGAAATTCAAAGTCAAGATACAAGAATATAAAATGCTCTAACCTCACTGCCGATGGAAGAGGTACTCAAAATGTGTTGTTGACAGTGCCAGGTTTGATAATTACTGCAGTTGATTTAAAGCTAGCTTGTTGGAGAAGACTCTAGGGGTCCCTTGGACTGCAAGGAAATCAAATCAATCAATCCTAAAGCGTCAACCCTGACTGTCAGTTGGAAGGACAGATACTGAAGCTGAAGCTGAAATACTTTGGCCACCAAATGAGAAGCAGGGCTCATTGAAAAAGATTCTGCTGTTGGCTGGAGCTCAAATACTTTGGCCACCAAATGGAAAGAGAGGACTCATTGGGAAAAAAAAACCCTGATGTTGGGAAGGCAAAATAGCAATAGCATTAGCACTTAGACTTTTTTTTTTAATATTAATTTTAATTTGTTTATAAAACTTACTGTTTTTAAGTCTTGTGAGCTGCCTCGAGTCCTTCGGGAGAAGGGCAGCATATTAATAATATAATAATAATAATAATAATAAATAATAATAATACTGTTTCATAGTGCTTTTACTGCCCTCTCTAAGCAGTTTACAGAGTTAGCATATTGCCCCCAACAATTTGGGTCTTCGTTTTACCCACCTCGGAAGGATGGAAGGCTGAGTCAACCTTGAGCCAGTGAGATTCGATTTGCTGAACTGCAACTAGCAGTCAGCTGAAGTAGCCTGCAGTACTGCACTCTTAACCACTGCTCCACCTCGGCTCAGGAAAAGAAGAGGAAAAAGAGAAGGAAATGGCAGAAGATGATATGGTTAGATAGTGTCATCAACACACTAGGGATTTAATTTGATCATCTTGTTAGGAATCAGTTTAACTTAAGAGTTTTTTTATTTTTTAGACCTTGGATGAATATCTCAAAGTATAAAATGTAAGTTTTAAGTAGCCTAGCTGACTTTATTAAAAACTGTTTTGTATTTTTTATCAATTTCAGTGTACAAAAGGATCCTGAAACCAAGAACATTAACATAGTATCTACTGTCTTTAAAGTCTGTGCATATGTAAGTATCTTGTTAGAGCAGTATTAGAGCAAATTCTATTTTTCAATATAATTTGAAATAAGATTATATGTAAGAGTAATCCAAACAAGCATCATCATTTATTTTTAAACTGAATCAATCTTTGGTAATAAGTTTAACAGATTGGTGTATAATATATACCAAAACAGAAACACAAACATTTATTCACGTCTATGGAGGTTTGCAATCATCCAGGTGATAGTTTTCCCAAAGATGCTTTTCCAAAAGGAAACTGGATTTTCTTGGGGGGAGTTTCTTGAAAATGTGTCACTTCTCATTCAAGAAGCTTCTTCAGTTCTAATTGACTGGTGGGAATGGAAGGATTTATATTCTTTGCAACTGTGAGAGTCGTTGAGGCCACTTGGAAGTTTACCTCTACCCTCAAAGTCACCTGAATCAGAGGGCCAATAGGTGTTGAGCTTCTTGGGATGGCTAAAAGGACTGTGTTGTAAACAGGAGATAGGTGGTGTTGTATCCTCCAATTTGTTGAGAGAGGGCTGTTCAATTTTAACAGGATGATGAGAATGTTATCCCTTAAATTGTATTATGCTTTTGTGTGAGGCAAGTAGCCTGATTTGTGTTGAGTCAGGGTTCATCCTCATGTTGCAATAACTGCAGCACAAACATGTCTTACTAATCTTAAATGACATGTTTTTATGATACTGCTTTTGGCTCATTCCCAGTCTGCAGTGTAGACAGCTTCAAACTGTCTCAAACTGTTATTGTTTAGAAGTACTATTTTTCTCTCTTCTCATGTTTACAATGAATATACTACAGGGTACTTCATTAATAATGTACCTGAGATTGGGGGTGATTATATGGTGTTGCAGGAAAGTTCCTTCCCGTTTCACCTCACAGCTACCCTGTGCCTATCAGCCAACTTAAAAACTCCATTTGAGCGGTGTGAGATACGTCAACGGATGGAGAATGGTCAGTGCAAAAATAAAGCCATCTGGGGCACGTATCATGAGATGGTTGCATTCCCATCATCTCATTTTGATTTTTCTGTTTTTGAACTGTAGAGATGAATATATTTACGAATAAATAAGAAAGAATGCTTAATTTAGAAAAAACCCTCATATGGTGAGTAGGATATCAAACCAAAACATAGAAAAAAAGGAGTTCTATTCCCTGCAATCTGATCAGGGGGGGAGAACTGATTTAAGCAGAAAAAGACAATTGCCCAGTGAAGCAGGAGAGCATCTTCTTTTTATCAAGCAGCCACCAACTATTCTACGGATCAATTGTCTTGGGACCATGTTTTGACAGATGGCTAAACCAAGTGCTTTCCATGATTATAAGTAGTGACTTGGTGATTACTTTCCTATATGAACATGATCTTGATGAGTGGGGAAATCGTGAATCAAGAATTTCCCAATTACTTTCCACCACCTTTCCCATGCATTAAGGACAATAGTATTATGAATGCAAACTTAAGACTTGTCAATCAGGACAATACAATTGATGCCAAGCATACTTTTCTACAGATTTAGGGACCAAAGGTTAACTCATTTCATGTGGTCGTGGGAAATTTGTCAATGAAATTAGTTGACTGAAACACTTGTAAATTAGCATAGAACTACAGATGGATGGATGGATGGATGGATGGATGGATGGATGGATGGATGGACGGCTGACTGGCTTGATATTTACAACCATACTGTATCTCTATGCCTGAAGGAGTCTGCTAGGAATATTTTATTTTTCATTTATGAAGCTCACAATGCAGCCTTTAAAATATAAGTTAATAGTTAAGTTTGTGAATTGACTGTAGCATATTTCAGAGGAAAAGGACAGAGATCATCCAGATTACAGAGTTTGCTTTTCCAAAACACCGAGTTGATGTTTTTTTAATAGGGTTTTGATGCCTTTGTAAGAAACACTTATTCTGATATGCAGTTTTAGATCTTTCAGGCCAAGTCATTTTCCTATTTAATTTGCAACTCAATCCCTGCACAGAGACCACACAGAGAAAATTCTCCCATCCAACACAAACATAATCCCAGATCCGGCGGAGGGGGGAGGGAGGGAAACCACATTCTCTGCCTTCTTCCCTCCACCAGGCAACAACAAGCCTCTGGAGATCTGTTTTACCTGCATGCATAGGTGTGTGTGAAAGAACCAGGCACTTGTCTGGCTGCATTGTGATGCACATGCATGCAGTGTTGCCAATTTCAGAATTAGAAAATAAGTCTAACTGAAGTTTGTTTTTGTTTTGTGCCTTTGAGTCACTTTTTGACACCTGGCAATTGCCCGGACAAGTCTCTGCAGTTTTCATGGCAAGATTTTTCAGAAGCCGTTCGTCCTTGCCTCTTTATTCCTAGAACTGAAAGAAAGAGACTGACCCAAGATTACCCAGCTGGTTTCATGGCTAAGGTGGGACTAGAACTCATGGTCTCACTCAATAGTGGGTTCCACTTACCTTCGCTACCGGTTCAGAACTGTGAGCGCTCACGTGCAGCGCTTCTACGCATTCGCAGAGTGTCCGTGATGACATCTGGCCATGTGGGCGGAGCCTCCGCCGCCACCACTACTGGTTTGCCCAAACCGGGGTGAACTGGTAGAAACCCACCATTGATCCCATTGCCTGCTGCCTTAACCACTACCCCAAACTGCCTCTTGAATTGAAGCTAGTGGGGCTTATAGTAAATGTTTATCACATTTTTAAAATTGCCCATCTCGCTCATATACAAAAGTGATACACAGTTTTTACTTTGAAAGCACTAAGTTAATAACTTTTCTACGTCCACCCCCCCCTGCAAAACAAGCACTAAGCATGTTTAATACTATGATGGTGTTTGGCAAATATATCCAACTATGGCACAATTGACAAAAGCTAAAGAATTTTCAAAGTATGTTCCATATAAAAGAGGAAGTCTCACTTTCTGGAGTTAAAATAAATATACTTACGAACTAGCTAAAGAGGTAGTATAGTCTCTTAATAGTTTAGTAACAGCAACAAAACCATAACACCCATTTTCAGGAGAGTACCAATTCATTCCTCTATACACTACTACAACTTTCATTCCAAAAACCTTTAACTGGGCATCCTAGGGACAAGAGTTTTTGAACCAAAGTGCCTCAAATGGGCTACCTTACAAAATGTGTCCAAAATCTTGGACCCGTGACTCCCATTGAATTGAAATGTGCAAACTTTCTAAAATATGACATAAAAATTATCATAAAACAGTTTATAATAGAAAAGGTCACAAAACATTTTGGACACTGATGTTTGATTGTAGACTAAATAGTGATGTAAGTACTACTATACAGTTCTGCTATGCCAGTGGTCCCCAACCTTTTTGGCACTTAGGGACCAGTTTTGTGGAAGAAAATTTTTCCACAGACTGAAGGGTGGGGAGCACGCAGCCTAGATCCCATTCATATGCAGTTTATGTTTCCTTGCTTGCCTGCCACTCACCTCCAGCTGTGTGGCCCGGTTCTTAATAACCCACAGGTACCTGTTCATGATCTGGGAATAGGGGATTCCTATGCTATACAGTTCAACATGGGCTACTTTCAAGGCAGATACATCTTTGAATTTCTTCCTGAATTTTAAGAACTTTTCAAATACATTAGAAGTTCTATCATTATTGAAGGGATGCCCAACAGGTCAACAGGTTGTCTTGTTATAATTAATAATCTAATAATATAGAATTCTCTGTTATTCTTAATAATTCTGAGAGAATTAGGTTTTTGAAACTATTTGAAGAAAGCAAGAAATCATTAATGTGTTGGATATGGCCAGGTGTTATAGAAAAAAAAAAAATCATTTTTCAAACACTTCCCTATGGGAGAAGCAATTGGGTTTTTATTAGTTGCAAAGTTTGATCCACCACAACCCCATGGACAACGTTCCTCCAGGCCTTCTTGTCCTCTACCATCCCCTGGAGACCATTTAAGGTCTCGCAGCAGTTGGGTAACAGCTCAAAACGTTGCTGACTTTACATTCTCAGTCCCCCTCTTTTTTCCTTAACAATTATTATTGCTATTATGAAGTGATTGGAAAAAAATCTGGTAGCATGCTCTGTATGCTTTATCTAGGTTTTTATATTATATTATTCTATATTATATATTTTCCAGAATGTTATTATGTGCCAACAAGTCAATTTTGAATGTTGGTGACCAGAACTTGATAGTATGCCCTAACCTGGTCCTTTTGATCTTCACCACTGTAACTGAGTCCATCCACCCTTATTGATGGTTGTCCTTTTCTCTTTCTGTTTAATAAACTAGGTGATTTCAAAGCTGAAGTCACTCTTTGTTAAGGAACCTTCTACTGCATGAGAATTTTCCATCTAAGTGCTAGAGTGGTCAGACATGTGGTGACTAAAGATCAGCTAGGAGGTAGTAAGCAATCCTGAATCATTTTGGAACAAGAAAAAATAGAATATTTTTAATTTTGGTAATTAAAATTGTAATACCAGGGCAGTGGTTTTTCAGCTAATCTAGTTCTTCTAAAGATGAGCCAAACCTTTTACATTTATGTTTTTCTTACCTTTTTAGATTTGTGGTTGATCAGATAATTTTGTGTGAGTTTTTAAACAAGTTATAGTCTTTAATTGACCTTAATACAGTTTTAAGTAGACCGAGTTATAACTCATGGAAAATGTTGTGTCTGTTTAGTAGAATTGAATATAGTTGAACTCTGGAACTGTTCCAGGGATCTGTTGGAGTCATTCTCCCAGCTTAGGAATCACAGCCCCAAATGCTGCTATCACTACTTTGATGTTTACTTTCCATATCATCTCTAGTTTCTCCTTCAGGCTCTGATATTTTTCCAGCTTCTCATTCTCCTTTTTCCTGATGTAGCTTCACTTGGCACTGCTACATCTATGACCATCGTTGTCTTCTGGTCCTTCTCTACTACTATAATTTCTGGTTTATGTCTCCTGCATGACTCCTGGCAGGGAATGGGACAAGTTGCCACAGCCAACTCAACATGGCCAACTCGCTGCAGCCAACTCACCATGGTCAACTCGCTGCAGGACAACTCTCCACTGCCATCTCACCGCAGGACAATTTAACAATTCTATTTATTTAAACTAAATAAAAATTATTTTAATTTTTGCCATTCACATTTCATTCTGTCCCTCCTTTTGCATCCTTTATTTAATGATTCTATTCCACCATTTCTTTGATATTAGTGTAACTCTTGTCCCACAGCGAGTTGTCTTGTGGCGAGATGGCTGTGGCGAGTTAGTTGTGTTGAGTTGGCTGTGGTAACTCCATGGACAAGTCCCTGCATTTTACTTAACAATATTTCAGAAATAATTTGCCATTGCCTCTTTTTGAAGGCTGAGAGAAACTGACTAGCTTAAGTCACTCAGCTGGTATTTTTACCTAAGGTGGGACCAGAACTCACAATCTCCTAGTTTCTAACCTGATGCCTTAACCATTCCACCAAACTGGCACTTTTTTTAGATTAACTTGATAGAAATGCATTTGCAGTTCCCCTGAACTTAACGAAAAGAATACGTAATTAAAAAGAATGTTACTTTACTATTGATTTATATTTTTAGAGGATTTTCTGTGTAAATTCATGCCAAGTATTTTAAACATGCTGGGAAAACACTCAGAAAGTGTTAAAGGAAGGTCATAGTGTTAGGTTTTCTTTATCTAAGTTACAATTTTCACATTGTATTTGTATTTTCCTAATACAACTGGGCACGTATTTTTTACTCCTATTTCCTCATGGAATTTAAGTGATTATTTCAAAATTAGAATCAGAAAGTGATTATTTATCATCTTAATACATTAACTGCATTATATTAATGATTAATGTTTTGTCTTCTAGGATGCATATGGCCTTTGTTATCCTACATCCAACAGCCACGAACAAAATTTTGCCTATTTGATTGTGAATCCTTTGAATCGTCATATCTATGTTTTGTACCATGTTTTTGGAGTATCTTCATTCTGTGAGTGACTGCTCATGCTATTCAATTGATTCTGGTAAATAGAGGAATTTGTTTTAAGTATTGATTGTTGGAACTCCAATATTGTTAGAGCATTAGAAATTACTTGCAAACTGAATGTGATTGATTTTGTCAGAATGTTGTTAAATTAATGTTACCAATGCCTGCGTAGAGTACTTGAAATGGGCTATTGCTAAATTAACTTACATCCTATACTTAGACTTTATTTTCTTTTATTGTAATTATAAAAATAATAAATTATTGAGCAGAAATCTTGCAATGATGTGAATATATGTCCTCATTATATAATTTTACAATGTTATTTCTGGATCATTTTTTGATCCTGGAAGGATTGGCTAGGTGAGTTATAATTTAAAACCTTAAAACAATTGACAAAGTTTTAGAAGATAACAAACATCAAAATTAAAAATAAGAAAAATAGTCTTACAGAAGACAGAAGTGTAAGAGCAATATTAACAGCTCTCTTAAAAGTTAAATAAGAACCTGACCAAATTTTCTAGGAGAGAAATATAGGCTGTTGATAGGAAAAAAAAAGACTCTCCCAGCATTTGTAATTTTCCTAATAAAGTGAAAGAGATAAGAAAATTTCTGAAATATGGTGTGTGGGACAGATGTGCAGAATAAATCCTTTGAGACGATTCAGTTCAAAGAGAACATATATGTTTGAAATTCTTACAGCAGACTGCCATGAACAAATTTACTCAAAATTTAGATTAATAATGAGAAAAGGAAATAGTGCTTAATAATATTATTGCAAACACGCTCCTCACAGGGCTGCCCTTTCAAAGTATCCATAAACATTAGTTGGTTCAAATGCAGCAGACCACATGGCTTTGCGCAGGCCTAGAGGTGCACGTGTCATCTCTCCTGCTGGAATTGCACATGACTGACTGATTTTATGTTATTTTGCAGTGGTTGTTGAGGAAATCACAGTGAATGCATGATTGTTAAGCGAATGATGTGGTTGTTAAGCAAAGCAAAAACTGGAAGTGCAAAACTGTGATAAAGCATGGTCATGTGACTGGTGAATCCTGCAAAAGGCTATAATTGTTGATGTGTTCCCAAACCCCTGACGTTTGGAGGGGAGTTGACTGTTGGATCTTTGAATCTGGGTCATAAGTTCTGTTTTTCAGGTTGGTTGTAACTTTGATTGCTAAGTAAGCAACTGCAAATCAAGGACAACCCCCTACAATTCTTTCACTTTCTATTTATCAAATTTGTATCTCCACCCAACTCACAAAAAGTAGCTCCAGGTGGTATACAACATTCAAACAAAACACTATATATATATATATATATATATACATACATACATACATACATACATACATACATATATACATACATACGAAAATAAGACCCTGTCTTATATTTTTTTGAACCCTGAAATAAGCGCTTGGCCTTATTGCCATGCGCTCAAAAGCC
>JANHFM010001225.1:20527-31693 GCA_032468115.1 Grayia smithii
GCCAGTTCTCCAAACTACTCAAAATTTCCACTACCGGTTCTCCAGAACCTGTTAGAACCTGCTGGATTTCACCCCTGGAAATGCTTCACTTCTTGATAATAGTTTGAATAATCGCAGTGGTGAAATGTCTGCACTGAAAATATTTAGATAACCTTTAGATAGATGACAAAGGCTGAATTTGAAGACTTTGATTATTCTAAGAATAGGCTATTGTAATATGTTGATAATGGAGGGACCCCTACAGTGAAACATCAACTCAATGAAAAAATGATTAATATTGAATGGATTTCAAATTTCTTTCCTTTTCTTTAAAACTTGCAAGTTTAGCATTCCCTATAGGAATGTAACTGAGGCTATGCAAAAAATATGTCCTTCAATCCTTGTCCCATCTGCTCCTCCTCAATCTCAGAGCACCTTAGAATTTAGGTGGGATAGTCTGGGGACTCATTTTATATCTGCAAGATAATCAAGGTTTTTGTTCTTTGTTACCTTCTTAAAAAAAAACAGCACCTTCCAGGCTGTTTCTGCTCTGTGATGTAAAAAAAGCCAAGAAAATAAGTTTCCTTGAGACATCTTTCCTTGGAAATTAAATACAGCTAGTCCTCGTTTAGTGACCACAATTAGGTTTTGGTTGTTAAATGAAGTGGTCACTAAGTGAAAGCATGACAATGCTTATGAACTGACTTTAGCTTTCCTTGCTTTACAGACCTGCAAAGTTTATAAATAAAAAGACTGTTTGCAAAGTGGTTGGTTGAAAAATTGGTTTTTTTTTCATCACTGTCATGACTGCAATTGGACACTAAATGAATCCATTGCCAAACAGGGACTACCTGTAATTTTTTTTGTATTAGTTTTATTGGAAATGCTTGGGGAAAAAATGGATTAGAATATATTGACTCAGCATTACTAATAATACATGTAAATTCAGGTAGTGGGCATTGTAATTTGTGAGGAATAATTTGCCAAAAATGGACACACAGCAAATAGCAATAGCAACAGCACTTAGACTTATATACCACTTCGCAGTGCCTTACAGCCCTCTCTAAGCGGTTTAAAGAGTCAGCCTATTTCCCTCAACAATCTGGGTCCTCATGTTACTAACCTTGGAAACATGGAAGGCTGACTCAACCTTGAGCCTTCAGGATCGAACTCCTGGCAGCGAGCAGTGAGTTAGCCTGCAATACTGCATTCTAACCACTGTGCCACCATGACTCTTGGTTATGAATGGAAATGGTCATGAATAGGCCTTTTCAGAAGCAGCATCTCAGGTACAGAAGAACCTCTACAGGAAAGCCTGTTTGTTATCTTTCCGGCACCAGAGGGAAGACCTTCCTATTTCCTTGGGCATTTCAGTCTCCTTATCTTGCTTTTATAGTTCAGTGTCAAGAGTGTTGCTTTGCATGCAGAAGGTCTGAGGTTCAGCCCCCAGCAATTCCAAGCAAGCCTATAAAAGTAAACACCAGATTAAATATAAAGGGCTATTTGAAACCCTGATGAGCCACTGCCAGTCCTTGCCAACAGTGCTGGGCTAGCTAGACCCAGGGGGGAGGGTCTCACTCTATTCAAGGATGCTCCCTGAGATGCATTTTAAGTAGTTTTAGCTCCATGACATTTTTAGATGCTTATATTAGCCTGTGTTGTTTATAATTGCTGTTTTAATTGATTCTTGTAATTGGTTTTTTTGTTGTTGTACTACTTTTGATTTACACAGGTTTTATTCGCGCTTTATTAGTACGTTGGATTGAGAGCTATTGGACTGAGAGCTGTCAGCTAGAGGGTGACAGATAAATCTAGAAATAAATAGTATGCAATTAAATGATTACTCTCTCAAGCAATTTGGCAGGTCTGTAGTCTCCTCTATTGAAGGTTGAATGCCTCTTCTCCAAGAATATTGCCTCTGACCAGAAGTGTCATATATTGAGGATGGGAAAGCTCTTGTATCAATTCAGTTCAACGCCAATTCAATTGAGTATCAAGCTCTGACTGTTTGGGAGGAGGAGGCTTACACTAATGTTATATTTTAGAGTACCCAGAAAATGTAGAATAAGGTATAAATGAGGTTTCTTCCTCCTCTTTGGGAACAGACGGTAGACTAATAAAGGAGAATATTTGTCGCTCAGGGTTGAAATGAGGGGTCCTTGGTGCTCTCTGAGCTTGCTTGTTTTCTTGGCAAATGTTTCAATACTCTAAGTAGGTAACATCATCAGTGCTAATAAGGAGGGCTGTTTGCTGTCAGTTTATATTTTGGTGTCTTGTATGAGTTGGGGCGGTCTTAGAAATTCTTTGTTGGGCTGTTTACTGAGCCGTGGTGGCGCAATGGTTAGAGTGCAGTACTGCAGGCTATTTCTGCTGGCTGCTGGCTGCCTGCAATTTGGCAGATCGAATCTCACCAGGCTCAAGGTTTGACTCAGCCTCCCATTCTGAATATAAACTGACAGAAAACAGCACTCTTTACTAGTGTTGATGATGTTACCTAGTTAGGGTAATGAAACATCTGCAAGAAAACAAGCAAGCTCAGAGAGCACCAAGGACCCCCTGAGAGAGCAGACTGACAGAAAATTTATGTTGGTCATTGACTAATAAAAATACAATCAATAAAATGAACAATACAAAACTATCCCCTAACAACAAGTTGTCTGCCTGTCTGTCCTCTTTGGGAAGAAAGCAGCTTCACAGATGAGCACCTACCAGGCATCAGTTGGGTGTGGGTAATGCCTATATATACTGTATTTCTCCGAAAAGAAGGCTGGGTCTTATTTTCTTTTGACCCCCGAAAAAAACCCTCTTTTTGGAGGGTTCTAATTTTTGACTCAAGGGGACACGGTGGCTCAGTGGCTTAGATTATGAGCTTGTCGATTGAAAGGTCGGCAGTTCAGCGGTTCGAATCCCTAGTGCCGCTTAACGGGGTGAGCTCCTGTTACTGGTCCCAACCTAAAAGCACATAAAAAATGCAAGTAGAAAAATAGGGACCACCTTTGGTGGGAGGGTAACAGTGTTCCGTGCACCTTTGGCATTTAGTCATGCCGGCCACATGACCACAGAGACTTCTTCGGACAGCACTGGCTCTTCGGCTTTGAAACGGAGATGAGCACCACTCCCTAGAATCGGGAACGACTAGCACATATGTGCGAGGGGAACCTTTACCTTTACTAATTTTTGACTCACCTCATGGTGGTGGCACCGACAGCCCTGCCCAGCAGGAGCCCGCTGCTGGCCCACTTCTTCTGAGGCCACTTGCCGCCACTCACAAGCATTGCCCTAGCATCTGTTTCGCCTTCAGAAGCCTGAGGCGATAAGGTGATATGGCTTCTTTTCAAAGTGTGTCGTCTTTTTGGAGAAATCCGGTATCTTAAACTAAAAACAACTAAAATGCACAAGCCCCACGCCAACAAATCCCAAAGTAAGTCTAAATCAGGTTTCAAAACTGACGCTACTAGAATATAAGAAAAAGAAAAGCCTATATCTGATATTGATCAAGTTAGCTTTACCCAAGTATCATATACATAGAAGGCCAGGGCTAGTCAGTATTCTCTGTTTCTTTTTATTACACATTCTTCTTTCTTCATGGACTTAAAAGCCGTCTTCCATATATAACCAGGCTGTCCCTCCACCCAAGAAATCCCATAAATATTATTGTAATTCTTTGGGCTTCTCCTGAAGATTTCTTTGATGTTTCTCATGAGAAGGAAGCTTCTTTAAAAATAACAACAACAACATTCTGTTTTAGTCAAAATCTAAATCTAAATCTAAATCCTTCCCCTACACCCCTCCCCCCCAAAATGAACAAGTCACACTGAAACTTTTTTAGTTCTCCCAAGTCTGCTTTAAGTGGAGTGTTTGTGATCTGACTAAGGGCCTCATTGCATAATTAGAGGGAACACAGTTTGACCCAGAGACAAATACTGGTGTTGCTTTTTTTCAAATAATGTTAAATACAAGGAGAAACTTAATGTGCCAGAGCATTACGAAAGTTTGTTTGTTTGTTTGTTTATTGAACTTATATAGCCACCTACTCACTCAAAGCAACTCTAGGTCAGTGGTGAAATGTAAAATTTGTTACTACCGGTTCTGTGGGCGTGGCTTGGTGGTGGTGGGAGTAATGTGATTGGGTGGGTGTGGCCAACTTTTTTTTTACTTTTTGAAAGCATTTTTTACAACCTATTTGCCCGAATAGTTTGTAAAAAAAATGCTTTAAAAGTAAAAAAAAAGGCTCTGACAATCACAGCTGTGCTGCCTGATCATCAGAGACTTTTAAAAAACTTTTTAAAAGCATTTTTTTACAACCGTTTCAGCAGAATAGGTTGTAATTTTTTACTTTTAAAAGTTAAAAAAAGGCTCTGACAATCATAGCTGAGCCCTGCGATCATTGGAGACTTTTTTCCCACTTTTAAAAGCATTTTTTACAGCCTATTTGGCAGAATAGGCAGTAAAAAATGCTTTTAAAAGTAAAAAAAAAGGCTCTGACAATCACAGCTGAGCCATGATCGTCGGAGCCTTTTTTTTTTTTTTTTAATTTTAACAGCAGGAAGTAAGGACACCTGGGTGGGTGGGCAGAGCCTCATACCACCATTGTTACCAGTTCTCCGAACCACCTGCCACAGTCGCTACCAGATCCAAACTGGGAGGATTTCACCCCTGCTCTAGGTGGCTTACAGACAATAAAAACACAATGTAGAAAAAATAAAAATAATAAAAAATAATAAAACAATAACCCCCCACCCTCCCTCGGTGCCAACACACACTCAAATCAGCCATTTAATGGGCTCCATTCCACTCTGGGTTCCCCAGCCCTGCTAGCAACACCACCTCTTCAGGGCCCTGTGAGTGGGGGCCAATCTAATTTCCAGAGGGATAATGCTCCAGTGGGTGGGAGCAGAGAAGGCCCTTCTTCTAGGTTCTACCAGATGTATCTCCTTAGGGGCAGAACCCACAACATGTCTTGCCTCCCTGCTCTAATGGGTCAGGTGGATTTGATCGGCAACAGCCTTTTTCACCCTTAAACAGTGACAAAAGAAATAAAGTGGATAAAGATAAATTCTGAGATGTTTCTAAATTTAACTTTACACATCAAACAACATTGGGTAGTTGTTATGTATTATATATAGTTGTCAGTTGAAGTTCTCAGTCTGGTCCTCTTTTGGAGCAGGAAAATACTCTCTTCTGATTGGTTGTGGGCTGATCAGCTTCCCTATAAAAGGAGCTGTGTCAGCCAGAGAGCAACAGTTACCTCACAGGCAGTATTAAATAAAGAGCTGTTAGAAATCACTCTGGCCTCACCTCCATTCTTCACCCAGAACATAATAGTACTTATTAGTTTATACCTCCTCCAGTAAGGGAAAAAAACATATGAAACATTTGGGAAAAAAATAAAGAGAATTACAATTTTTTTTAAAAAAATCCCATTTACATCCCGCCCTTCTCCGGAGGCTCAGGGCGGCTTACAATTAAGCACAAGCCAATGTGCTTAGCAAATTACATCTAAACCTGCTGTAAAACCACGAATAAGCTAGAATCATTGTATATCTATCAGGAAATATCATAAGCATAATAAGTACAATGGCATCATGTACAATGTGACATGATATTACTAGCAAATGTAGATTTATTGCTCTCAGCAGCAACCAAGATCTGGACTGTTTTTAGGCAGAATGAGACAGTTGCTTTCGGCTATGGGTGTCAAACTTACCATGTCATGTTGCCGTCATGTGATATTTCGCTGATGTTTTCCTCATTCACAGAGCTGGGATGGGCGTGGCCTGTGCATGATGCATCTGGCTCGCAGGCCTCCAGTTTGACACCCCTGCTTTGGGCTATAGATTTGGGGGAATTTGCAGAATCAAACTGTGTCAAAGTGGCTTCCTTACATATCCTAAATTGACTAGCTATCCTAGTTATCCTAAGTAAGCTTCAGCTGCCAGTTAAGTGTTGGCTAGGTGCCATTTAACCTTTGGCACATGCTAGAAAATATCTTGGATTGGTCCTGGCAACCATGATTTTTCACTTATAAGAATAACAATCTAATACACACAGACACACACACAATCTGCAAATGAGTAAAACCTGAGGGATGTGAAATCAATGACATCTTGGATTTATTTACTGTTGCATCCTGAGATAATGTGGATGACAACTCAGATGGTTTACAACCTTAGCAGAGATTCTCTGGCTGGAATTATGTCCTTGTAAATCACTCAACCCTTGATTTTAATGATCCCTGTTACATATATAAAGTCAGGCCATCAGGCATATGCTCCAGATTTATCTGAATGCTGAAAAATGCGGATATGGCTTATCTGTACAATCCTATTAAACATTGGTTTATTGAATGGTTAAGAAAGCCCAAAGGGCAGAATTGTAGATTTCACTTCAGTGCAGTAATCTGGAAATGAGTTAAAATAAATAAAGGTTAATTGGTTGATTATTATTAGAATTTGCATTGATTGTTTCAGTTTTACTGAAACTGTAATTACTAGCGACGTGAAACAAATTTTGTTGGATAAATCAGTGAGAACCTCTTGTTAAAAGGGAAGAGCTATGCTGATTCTAGGTTTTTGAGGACAGAGGGGAGCAGCTTAGAGAAGCTCTGTTTTCCAAGTAGATCTATACCTGTACCACTATGAGCAATATCAGTCCAAGGTTGCTATAATCCCTCTTCTATTGCTCTTGTAGAAAAAGGAGGAGGAGGAGGAAGACCAAAAGGTTCCTGATCTTCCAAGTGTGCGAACTTTGGCTGGAGTCAACCCCAATGCTCGTTTTTGTATGAATTGGAAACTATACATATATTACTTTATTTAGAACTAGATGTTCTAATTCAAGAGAATATGTCATGGTTCTGAGTAATGGCCCAATCAATTCAGGACTCTGAGGCTGTGGCATTTCTCAAAGATCCATTTTATTGGGTATAGCATATCGGCACGTTCAAATGTGAAATATTTCCTGTGTTTTGTTATAATAAAAATAATAGATATCACCCATCTCCCTAGTGTCACTGGTCACATTAACGAACCAGGTGGATGGCAGGTTGCACAGCTACTTCCTCCGGCCGTTAGGAGCTCTTGTTGAGACGACCTTGATACTCACAGGCCTTATCGTTGTAATGACTGGCACGTGGGAGGAAATTATCCCACTCCCCATAATTCCCCCTCCCCCCATATGTATGGCAACTAAGAAACGAAGTAAAAGGAATGTGGCTTCACGTTCCTTTTGAGTCGTTTTGAGAATTGACAGGCTGTTTTTGTTTCTAACAACATGCAAACTAATATTCTTAAACCAGTTGCTATCATTATCACTCCTCTCCAATAGAAATAATAGATTTGGCAGAAGCTGATAATACATCACAGCTGAAGAAGGCTGATACTATATAAACTGTTTGGAAGAGTAAAGTTTTTATCCAATTAAATTTCAAAATTGAAATTTATGTGCTCATCTTTTGACATTGACAACTCATTTCAAGCAGAACTGTGATCTTAAGATATAGAATTCCATCAGCTGAATCTTAAGCATGGGCAGAATATGTTTGTGGACATCATCTTTGTCTGAGAAATAACTTTCTATGCACACCGGATTTTCCTTGCAGGATAAAAAGACAAGGACATGGGAAGATGTGCTATCGGCTTTCAATTGAGGACCACTTGATTCAATTTAAATTGTCTGCCAAGCAAAAGTTATTGATTTGTAGATATAGTGATTGCCAATGTGACTGAGCTGTTCCATTCTTTTCCACTGTCCCTCTGCTCTCTTTCTACTTTCTGTCTCCCATAAAAAGTTAACGCATTCTCAGAACTATTTGGGATTTTTTATTGTATATGACTCTTCCATCGTAGTTTGGCAAAATGCAAATCCACCCTATGGATTTGTGCAAATAGAATGCTACTGCTCGGAGGAGAAGCAGAAATGTGTTTTTAAAAAGATAATGGCAATTCAATCCTCACAAATGCAGAAAGCAAGGGACATCTCAGAAGAGATAATATATTGATTAGAATGTGACACTGCTTCATGAATGCAGGGTTTCGACCTAGAAAGACAGTATAATTTGCATTAAGATATTATAAGTTGCATGATTGAGTTATGGTCAGCAAGATAATAGAAGTTATTATCTTGAAGATCATGAGGATTCAAACTGCTACCACAGTACAATAATACTCGAAAACTGAGAGATATTATCTGAACTGCAAATGGTGAATGCTCAGCTGGTTAGGTATAAAATAACTAAGATCTTGTCTATGTGAGTAGGTTTGTATGTGTGTAATTCTATCTATCATATCTGTCTATCATATCATACATCATATCATATCTATCCTTCCATCCATCCCATATTATATCATCCATCCATCCACCCATCTATCTATCTATCTATCTATCTATCTATCTATCTATCTATCTATCTATCTATCTCTCTATCTATCTATCACTTTTTCCAAACATCTCAGTTTCACTGTAGTGATTGGTGGTATAAAGGTTGTCCAATCCATTTAGAATATTTATTTCAGACAATGAATGACTGCAAAATAATTCTGCCTTATGAGAGGAGAATTAAAAGAAGTTGAGCTGTACTGCACAAAGAGTAGTCAGCATCTTCCAGGTTTACAGATTATACAGATTAACAGAGTTGGAAAGGACCTTGCGGTCATCTAGTTCAACCCCCTCCCCCCTGCCCAAGCAGGAGACCCTACACCATTTCTGACAAATGGCAGTCCAATCTCTTCTTGAAAGCCTCCAGTGATGAAGCTCCCACAACTTCCGAAGGCAAGCTGTTCCATTGGTTGATTCAGAGACAATGATTATTATTTATCAAAAATATTTAGTTTCCCACCCTGTTAGCAAACCATGAAAAACTTCCCATGTGTCAAAGGGACACTGGAAGAAAAGTAACTAACAAATATTTACTACTACGCAGGAAATTAAAAGCCAACGGTTTCTTAACCACTTTCATCACAAAAGAAAACCGCTCTCCTGTCTTAGAGATCCTTTGAAAATTTAAACTAAATGGGATTCTTGAAAGGGACTCAGCCCTGCGGGAACCAACTCTCATCCAGAGGAAAGTGGACAAGCAGAGGAAGAAGCAAAGCCTGACAAGGAAGCTTAAACAATAAGGGGAGGAGACCTATGAAAAAGTGATGCTGGATAGTTTTCCTTAGGCTTAGAGTGTTATTATTGCCTCCTAGCTTCCCCCTCTTCTCACTGGCAGTTCAATGGCCCAGTTCCTGAAATAAACAAACATTTTATAAGATTGTTTTAATATCTTAAAAATACCTCTTGCACAGGTCACTTTCAATTGCGAAATAGAAACGGGCCAATTGTGCAAATGTTTCTGTCGAGTATGATTGAAATTCTTCCTAGGAAAATTTCCCTTTTTTTATGCATGTATAGAGAAACCCTATTCCCAACTGAGGAAACAAGTAAAGGAACCTCATTCAGTAACAAAACACAGCAATGTACACCTCACAGCAGAGGAGGAGCATGACAGCATGAAACTTGGGGGGATATGACTATTGGGGATCCCCAGAGATTTCTTTGTTTTGCACCATGTGGCTCACACCCCTGAAAATGGCAGGCAGCATAGCACATTTCTTACCAGTGTCATGAAGAAGAGATACTCCAGATTGCCAGTCTTGGGTTAAATACATATATTGTTCTCGCTATTTATGAGCTGGTTCTTTGTGGATGTAGCAGGAGGACCACTGAATTTCCCATAATCAAGTTTAATGATTTATTTAAAAACTAAGCTGAATTGTTTCATGTTTTCTATTCTTCTTGGACTTTTTTGGATTTTTTAAATACTGAAATACAATAACTATATTATTAAAAAAGCAGTGACAAGACTGCTATATATGGAGATCACGGTTATTCAAGACCAACTTTGCTAGAACAACATCCAGAATTGCTGGGACTACAGTCCTAGAGAATTTCCAGCAAGCATAGGAATGGATAATGGAATTTTGTTATTTGATCAGCTGAACACCATCAAGCTGAGGAATGATCAGTTGAAAACATAAAATTCCATTGTTCCATTATAACAAGAGAATATATGGGCATTTAATGAATGTCTTTTGATAAGAGAATTAATGAAACATGATAATCATGATCAAATAATCAAAAGCTGAGATAGACTGGATTTTTTTTTTTTTTAAATGTGGCATTAGAATAATGCAAGGGAATCTTACACTGATTTCTATTTTGAGATAATAAACAAGAGTCAAAGACAGTGGTAATTCTGTTGTATATCTCATACTGGCAGATAGCAACAAGGCTCATTGTGATATCCTGAGCTGGGGTGTGGTGAAGAAAGCTACTATTTCTTTTTCTGTAACTAAAACAGAACCCAAAGCTGCCAAGGCCATCAATCATAAAGCCTTTGTGAGCATTTAGAGTGGTGTTAAAACAAAATAAAGCTGCTTGCCAAAAAGACATGCCCTTTATACTGTTGTTTTTAAGATCAAGAAAAACAACTGAAGAAATTATATGGTGAATACTGATGCTGATACCAGTTATAGTCCTCTACCTTAATTACAAGCAGGACACTTTCTAATTAGCATAAAGAATTTGATTTAATCAGAGTTGAGTACTTTGAAGTCCTATCCATTTTGTGGGAGATGACATGATTCAAACTCACTGTCAGAGTAAGGTGTGATACTGGTTCGAACTGGACTTCTGTTTAATTGGCAATGAGCAGCAGTCCAGTAGAATATTTTTGGACATGTTTGCTACTGATCAACTGATGACCTGATTAGTATCTTCAAATGTCTGAAGACTATAAGTTGAGGGAGTAAATATGTTCCTGTTGCTCCAGAGGTCTGGACCCCAAGGATGAAAATTTCAGGAGAGCGCACAGACTGGCTAACATTAGGCGATAATTTCTAAATGTTAGCATTATTCAAGAGTGCCTGCTACAAGAAATAAAGGTCTCTTCTTTAGTGGAGATATTTTCAGCAGTCACTGGATGGCCATCTCACAAGGATATTGTAAATTCATCTATTATTATAGATTTTATTTTGAATAGAGGTTTAGATAAAGTGACCTCCAAGATCCTTTTCAGTTCTATATACGGAAGACTTCATTTGTTAGCAGAAAATAAAATGCTAATAAATTAAGAGCCCAGGTGGCACAGTGGTTAGAGTGCAGTACTGCAGGCTACTTCAGCTGACTGCTAGCTGCAGTTCAGCAGAT
>JANHFM010001225.1:42662-54220 GCA_032468115.1 Grayia smithii
TGCTGAGCACATTAAGTTGTGCTCAAAGTTGTAGGCCGCCCTGAGTCTCCGGAGAAGGGTGGGGTATAAATGGAATTTTTTAAAAAATGGATGGGACATCTACCTGCAGAAGTTCTCAATTTGAAAAGACCAGGGGCACATATACATAGAGAGGTTGGGAAAGACAGATATGCTTTCCAAATATCACCTTTTTTCTTGTTAGTAAGAATGTATTATCTTCTGTACATGTTATCACCTCCTGTATTGCTCAGATTTATTGGATGAGGCATGGTGCATTACTACTCTCAGGGAGTCTGTGAATCTTCTTTTCTATGCTGTTTAATGATACACAGTGCCTATATCCCATAGCATTAAAAATGCAATTGCTTTTAGTTGTTGCAGTTGTTAGAAATCTAATTCAATAGTTTATGGTCTGTTGTTCAGTCTGACATATTTATTTATAGCATACACTACCCTTTTAATTATCTGGCAAGAACTGTGTTTTCATAGGACTCATGGGTGTTTAATGTAAAGCCCCTTAATATTGGCTTTTCACTGGCACACAACAATTAATTTTATCTTTATGGACCAATTAGAGTAAATGGATGGGAGAAGGTATTTAAGAGGCATGGTCTGTTTTGCCAGGACCATTCTTAAAGAGCTAATAAAAGGACCCTTTCAGTTGAATAATTGGTTGGATTAATTGGTATCTCTTCCAAGGCCTATGTAAGCACTGTTAGATGTATCACCACCAAACACCTTTCACTAAACCACCTGGTCACATGCAAACGTTCTATCAGTTTTGACTGAGGTTGTGTTGCAGGCATTGTCCACATATGGAACATTGCCCAAGGAGAAGCATTGTTTCTTTTCATCCCTTCTGTCACTTGCTCATTTTAAGGGGGATTGTCTGTCAGTGCAGAAATGGTTCCTATCTCATGATTTAGACTTTGTTAGCATTATCGAATCCTCTGCTTCAGTATTCTGGCTGTTTCAGTTTGGTTCTTGCTTTGCCTTTGGTAATGCAGAGAATATGTTTCAGTATACTGTATACTGGATGGAATTACCTGATTGAAATGACAACACCTCTTAATCATTTATAGTGGCATTTTAAAATGCTATCATGATTCTAGTCTGCATTCATTAAAAATGAAGTGTCCTGGCTGTGAGAAGACATTTTGCTTTACATAAAACTCAAGCCTAGAGACAGCTGTGTCAGTTCTGAGCATGACCGATCCATTAGGAATGTGTCTAAGAAGCTAGTCAGAAGGTTGGAAATACCCTCTATCCTATGAAAAATAATGGAAGGGATTAATTTGCAGTAAAGGTGATACAATAGTCATTTCAGTTCCACAGAACCATCCCACAGAACTGTATTTCCCAACTCTCTGCAGATTTGTTCAACTATATGGTGATTCTTCCTGAGAATTCGGGAAATTATCCTCCACCTTATCCGAGGAGGCACCTGATAAGGGAAGGTTAACCTATCCCATAGAGCTTTGCTGCAGTAGTGGGTTTCAATTTCAGTCACTACCAGTTCACTTGCGGGTGCACGCGAGCTCACGCATGCCCACAACACTTCTGCGCATGTGCAGAGACATCCAGGTGGGTGGGCGGAGCCTCCCACCACCGCAACTACCGGTTCGTCCAAACCGGGGTAAACTGGTAGAAACCCATCACTGCTTTGCTAGCTGAGGAACTCTGGGAGTGGAAGTCCATAAGTCTTAAAGTTGCCATAGACCACTCTTGTTTTTTTATTATTCTAAATAACAGGGCAGAAAGCAGTGTTATTGATAGAAGAGATTATTTGTAGCTAAGGATTGGATTGTGGAGTCCTTGGTGTTCTCTAAATGGATGCAAGTCCTTTCAGGTGGATAGTTCTCTGAACACTCAATTTGCTGAGCACTTGAGTTGTGCTCAAAAAAACAACAACCTGTAAGCCGCCCTGATTCTCCGGAGAAGGGCGGGATATAAATAGAAATAAAATAAAAATAAAATAAAAAACACCAAGCTCAGAGCACACCAAGAACTTCACAGGATGCAGTGTGCTCAAACTTCAAGAAAAAAAAAATTGGATTTAAATTAAACTACCCGATCGTAATTGTGGTTTGCTAGTGGATTAGATCGGGGTCCCAACCTCTGGCCCACAGAAACCAGGCTGTGCCAACAAGCAAAGTCCCATTTGTGGGGTGCAGGCAGCATGTGAAACCACGTCCCCTTTGGTCCACAGAAAAACCTCTCTCCACGGAACTGGTCCCTGGTGCCCAAAAGTTTGGGGCTGCTGGATTAGATTGTTCTTAAAGGTGCTGGGCTGTTCTTTATTACTGATTTTAAAGAGTGGCTGAACACCATTTTATTAGTCTGTGTTCACTCTAGTAATAGTAATAGGTTTTTTAAAATATCAGTGGACCAGATTCTCTTTGAAATGTTTTCCACCTATATGGTTGATTCTTCTTTCATCAAACACAATTCTATTTACACCTCCTTATCAAGAAACATGTATTCCATGAAGTTGCAAATGAATTTGTTCGTTGTTGAGGAATTGATAATGGTGGTTCTACCTACACACTATGGACCAGATGTATTGTTATAGAGTAAATGGATGTAGGTTGTCAATGTATAACAAAGTAGAAGTCTCTCAGGCAGACAACAGCAGTGTGAAAAAAGAGATGTTATAAGTTATAAAAGAGTCTTTATTTTCATCTATGCTTTCCCTTTATTTCATTTATCTGCCTTTTTTTTTTTTACAAAAATGTGGTAGTCTGTAACAGAAGGTGCCCAAGACAGATGTTGGCAAGTAAATGGAAGAAATTAATAAAGCAGAAGTAGAAGTCATTAGCAATCCAGTTGATATTGAGAGTCTAACTCCCGTCAGTCTACACCAGGGGTGTCAAACTCAAGGCCTGTGGGATAAATGCGGCCTGCAGGGTGCTTAGATATGGCCCACAGGGCCACCCTGGAAACAGCAAAGGACCGACTTACGGTGCCTCTGCCAGCAAAAGTGGAGTTTGGGAGGGCCATGTGTGGTGGCCCTTTTTGCTGGCAGAGGGCTCCAGAAAGCCATCATAGTAAAAATAGAGCCCAGGGGCTGTGTGGGGCCCTCCAAGGTCCATTTTTGCTGGTAGAGTGCTAGCAAAACTAACTACTGGCAAAAGTGAATCCCCCAGGCCTGCCCAGGCCACCACAGGTGTCCCCACCACAAGTGACATCGAGCTGGCCACACCACCTTGGCCACGCCCATCTGGCCATGCCTACATAGTCCCCCCCCTGATGTGGCCCTCAATGAAATTGAGTTTCACACCCCATGCTCTACACCTACATAGCTGGTGATAAGTAATAATGGGAATTATCATCAAAGAAGACCAGCTTCTCTTACTGTAACTGCAACGTTGTGTCTTCTTTTAATTTGGAACACTTTCTTCAGTTTGGAATATTTTGCTTGGCCACATAATAGAATGTTTAAATTGCTGACAATGTATCATTCTTTTCCAGTTTCCAAACTTGGTTTGTTTGTTTTTTCATTATGACTATACAAAGCTGCTTTATGCTGTATGAGACGTTGGTTCATTTAACTCGGAATTGTTTCTCCAGATTGGCAATGGTTATTCAAGGTCTCAAGTCATGGTCTTGACCACTATTGTAATTTGAGATTATTAAATGGAGATGGCCAAGAATGAACTACATATACGCTCAGCAATTCCTTTTCACGGACTGTATACAAAGAAATCCCTCTTCTTTCCTATGGTTCTTTAGGCCAGCATGGAACTGATTATCCCTGAATTTTCTGTGAGCACTTTCCATGGAAAGTATGGACAAAGAGTCTGGCAACATACTCAAAATAAACTATAAACAACTTGATTCAAGTTACTTGATAGGGCCAAATTGCCAGAGATAAACAAGGCAAGAGTAATAATGTGGATACAAAGCTTAAAACAGAGAGAGAGAGAGAGAGAGAGAGAGAGAGAGAGAAAGAAAGGGGATTAAAAATAATTAAGACCATGTTTATAACCCCAGCCCAGTGTTATTAGTTCACATATGAAACCTTCCTTTCCTTTGCTTAATTCCAGGGCTCTGCGTTGAATGACAAATTTGTTAACCGAATGCCAAAATTGTCTATCTTAAATAAAGTTTATATTCAACATTAGATATTCAAAATCCATATCACTTGGCAGAATAAGGCTGATGTATGCTGCATGGATAAATCTTGCTGCCTTCTTGGATTTTTTTTTTAATGTCATATTATAGAATATCACTTTTATATAATTCTCTTGAAAGGTTAAACATCCATCATGAAGCTGAAGTATTACTTATTACCATAAGTGAAACACACAGCAGAACATCCAGGGAGTTTAGCAATGCACACTTCCGGATGGTTCATACACTATTTCACATACTTTGGTTACATTGGCATAAATCTTTTGTAAGAGATCTCTCAATGACCTCCTTTCATTCAGTTGTTTCTTCCCATGATGAACAGTGGAATTTGACTGTTGTGTTGGCACATAACAGCCTGGAAAAATCTGGAAATAATATTACCAAAACAATTATTCTTTTTATATTCTCCAACTCATTTGACTGTAAATTTATATCAATAAATTATTCAGTCCCCGCCAAGGAAAATTCCATGTTTTGTTCCACTCAGTATATAAACTGTATTATTCTTTGTGTTCAATCACTGGGATGAAGGCCCTGGAAACGGTTGCAGCATACTCAGTGTGAATAAATATACTATAAACAGGTCAGAGAAGGAAATGTACAGGATAAACCTGAAATAAAGTATGCCTTTTATTATTTAATTATTCTTAATATTTTTACCGATTGAGTTCCCACAAAGAACAGACACAAGAACAGTTTTTTTCCTGAATGCCATCACTCTGCTAAACAAATAATTCCCTCAACGCTGTCAAACTAGTAACTAAGTCTGCATTATTATTAACCTTCTCATCGTTCCTCACCCATCCCCTCCCACTTATGACTGTAACCTTGTTGCTGGTATCCTTAAGATTTATGTTAACTATTTCCTAATATGATTTGATTACTTATTTGTTTCCTATGACTATCATTAAGTATTGTACCTTATGATTTGTGACGAATGTATCTTTTCTTTTATGCTTTTTGCTGCCTTCTTGGATTTTTTTTAATGTCATATTATAGAATAATATAATTTTATATAATTCTCTTGAAAGTTTAAACATCCATCATGAAGAACATATGCACGAAAGACAAATTCCTTGTGTGTCTAATCACACTTGGCCAATAAAGAGTTCTATTATGAACATGGAATAATAATAATGTAACAAAACAGTAATAACATTCTGCCATGAATGATTCCACACAGTAAATCTGTAGTGGACCATTGCATATGAACTACTCTACTGATTTTGAACATGTTAACATTTCCAGGTAATCTTCCAGAACAGATCCCTGTAGTTTATAGTTACTCAATTATGAGATGATAAGAGAATGAGTGGCCATCTTCATGTAAAACAATAACTTTACACTTTTACCAGGAGATATGAAGCCAGAAGGACCCTTCTGAATTAATAACCATTCTTTCTTGCTTGGGTTGCATCTGATTCTCTTTTTCCACATCTCATCCTGGCTCTAATGTAGGAGGTGATCAAGCTGAGCTCAAAGGTGGGGTCAAATACATCATCAGTCTGGAGTCCCTACACCTCCACCCCCACCCAAAGTCTGTTTACTCTTATCTGGCACAAATTTGCCTTTATTGTTAGTAGATCAGATTCTTGTATAGGTTGCATGGAATAAATGTTTGAACTCTACCCCAGTTCCTGGTGTCTTGTGCCTGAATTAAACAGCCTCCAGCACTAGGTCAGGATATATTTCACATTCCTGCATTCAGACTGGATGGAGATAAATATCTGACTACAATCTGCATATTGATGCAGAATGAAAGATGACTCTTCCAGTAACTTCATGTAGTTGTTAGAAAATGATTAAAGACAGAACAAAGCTCGGAGATTCCTTGTAATAACCCATCCTGTCCTCTCCCACTGCCACAAGGAACTGGACTCATCCACTTAGGAAAGAATAGAATCATTGTAACGTGGACCCTTTGAGAGATCCAGGACAGCAAGATCCTAGCTCCTCACATCTGAATTCCTCCATAAGAGTGACTGATATGGGCCCAGATAATCCATGTCCTCTAGAACTGTGCAATTGTCACTTTGCCACTCTTTTAACAAACTCCCCACTCTACACGAAGGGGACTTTGGAGATGGGATAATAGATCGCTATTTCCAGTGGATCCAGAATAGCCTCTAGAATGGGATGTATGTATGTGAACTAATGCCACTTTCAAAGAAATGGAACTATCCCTTCTCTCACAGTGTATTGACTACTGCCTGGATCCAATTTCCACTCTTTTCTCAGGACAACTAATCAACCATATGAGATCTAATCCACATGTGGCAATCTGACTTTACAAAGGATCCTTTCCAGTTCCTTCAAATTCACAGGTTTAAAACTTTCTTACCACAAGATATCACCTCCATCATCTCATTCAGATTCCATCTATCCAGCTTCAAAGTTGAAATAAATATGAGCAATTTCATCTATGAAATAATCAGCTAGACAATCTCAATTTATACTGGAAGAATCTTCCAGACCATCCTTCCCTAAAAGAATTCGGGATACTCTGAGTAGTACTGCTGGCCAATAGTATTCAGACACAATAAAGCAGAAAAGTCATCCTATTCTTTTTATCATCGTATAATAAGCTTAAATTTGAGCTCATACCCATGTCTGGTTGAACTCACTTCTTGTGTTCTGCTAACATCACTCCAGGTATAGGTTTACTTAATTCATCTCCTGAAGGCTTACAAAAATTCAAGGAATCATCTGGGATTGCCAAGTGATGAGTGATTACTCAGTAATAGTCCTATCTAGTGCCCTTAATAAGTATAAACCAACAAAGGTAATATTTCTTCTTCCATCTGTTCACCATAGTAGCAGCTATGGGAAAGAATGATTGCTCACTTACTCAGTTAACTTCCACATCTGAAGAACTTAAAGCATATATTGAGAAAACTGATGTTGAAAGAAATGGAAGTTGGATTCAGGAAGCAGTGAACCCCTCTTTGAGAGGAGAGATATTCCATTTGCTTTGAAGATGGCATTGGTTCATCCTCTATTCTAGAGGCATCTTAGAAATGCTATATTAAAATTCATGCTTTTAGAAAGTTCATGTTTAAAAAAAGGGTATCTGGGAAATGTGTATTTAAAATAGTTTACATTTGAAAAGCTTCTTACATAAGTTCCAGATAATATATACAAACAGAAACATTATTTTTTTTCCACAGAGAATATAAATAGAGCAATAGGAAATTAAATTTGTGAAAATCAGCACTACCAATATGGGCTGGATATGAATTGGATCACATATTGCTATTTCTTGCCATCTTATTTATCCATATGATAGCTAAATTGTGAAATAAATTACCCTGAGAAAGAATGGATAGGTAAAGGTTATCCAGTGTCCTTGATAGCTAGGTGAAGATTGAAGTTTGGGTCTCATCAGTCCTCTAACCACAGCATCACGCTGGCTCTAAACCAGCTCTTTCTCTTCAGCTTATTCTGCAACAAGGCAATAAGCATGGTATTTCCCATAGGGATACTGTGAGAGAAAAAGCCTGATTACAGAAAAACTGCTGTATAAGCTAAAAAGCATCAACATTGGGCATTGTTCTTGCTTTGAAGGAAATGTCCATCAAACATTTAACCTCTGTTACTGAATTGCAAGCTAAGGATTTCTTGTTTCCTTTGCTAATTCACACACAGTTAAAGATCCTAGTCCTGTATCCCAGGTACTGTTTTCCATATTTTGTTAATGTTTGATCTCTCCTATTCATGGTTGAATAGAAAATGAAATCAATAGATCTGCAATTAGGATTGACATTAGTCTTTTGATACGGTTTACCCTTATAGATGTGTCGTGCCGTTTTCATGCTGATTTATTTATTACTGGAATACATGATATCCTTTAATTAAAAAAAGGTTAACCACAACCCAAAGGGGCATGGGTCTCTTAACTATAAATTATGAACTTGGTATGTTAAGCCACGGTTTTAATTCTTAAATAATATGTGCCATGTGAATAATATAGGATGTACAATAAGAGCACATACTTTCCCATGATAAAGCCAGGCATATTGGTTTAGAGAGAGAAAGAGAGAGAGAGACGGAGGGAGGGAGAGAGGGAGGGAGGAAGAGGGATGATATAGATACATATATAGATATAGATAGCTATATATATAAATCAGGGGTGGGTTCTACTTACCTTTACTATCGGTTCTCTTCATGTATGCGCTTTTGCACGTGATCGGCGCACTCCGTGCATGCACATTTACTACTCTAATAGGAAAAAAACTCAAAACGAGCACTCTGTGCATGCGCAGAGCGCAAAAAAGCAAGTACGGGCACATGGGTGGGCCCAGGTCCTGGGCGCAGAGAACCGGTTCAGTGACGTCACACCATCACTGCTACCAGATCACGCGAACCGGGAGCAACCCACCATTGATGTAAATAGATATACATATACATACAAACAAACATGCATACATACACACATGTATATGTGTATATGTGTGTGTTCCATGTGATGTGTAACAATTTTGAATATTTCCTTGTTTGTCCATATGTATATGTGATAAACAATGAAATATTCAAAATTTGTTTGCTACACATCATGTGGGACACATGCCTTTCAATATAAAAAGTTACCTAATATAGAGAAAAAAATAATGTGCCCATTTTTATTATGGAACAAATTCAGGATCATTTCTTATACAACAAGGACTTGCAGTCTTTTCAGACGGAGAGTTACATCCAACCACTGAATGTCATCCTGGAAGCTGCTTTCTTACCCGTAGGGACACCCAGGTCAAAGAAGTCGACAGGCCAGAAATTCACATCTCTGTAATATTAATGTTAATACTAACCTGAGAGTGTTGTCATTATCTATCTAAAACATGAATGATAACAGATAACACCAAAGATTTATAGAAAATCTTGTGGGGAAAAGCCAGAGCTTTCTAATGAACTGTTCGGAGAGTGATCAGAGAATGATAAATATTTGAGGGGAAAAGAGTGATTGAATGCTCCGATTTGAATGTTCCGCACTACAACATTTTACTTTGCAATTTGTACCTCCGACCACTAGGTGTGCACTAGAAACAAGCATTTAGACTTTAGAGCCAAGGCCAATTGCCTTTCCCTGCAACAAAGATAATTTTGTGTGGTGATGAAGGTGCTGGCTTAGATAATCAGAAAATGGTGAGTTCTAGGCCTCCTTTAGGTATGAAAGCTGGCTGGGTGATTTTGGGCCAATCCCTTTCTCTTAGCCCACCCACTCCACAGGATTCTTGTAATGAGAAAAATAGGAGGCAGGAAAAGTAAGTATGTTTGTTATGTTCAGTTATATATAAAAAAGGTAGGATCAAAATGTAAATAACATGTTTATATATGTTTCTATATATTTAAAATATATAGAAATGGTACAGTAGTACCTTGGTATTCGTCATTAATTGGGTTCAGGAGGTGCAGCAAGTACTAAAATTGAAGAGTACCAAACAAACCATGTGACTTACCATGTGACCCACAGCTAGAAAGGATTTCCTATCTGTCCCTTTTCCTATATCAGCGACCTTTCTAGCATGGCCAACTTCCTGGTTGCTCTCTGTGGCCATCCCCTGCTTCCTTTTGCAATGACTTTCCTAGCATGGCCAACTTCTTGTTCACTCCCCTCTTCCTATCACAGTGCATTGAGTTACCAAACAACAAGTACCAGGACAAAATGTTCGTGTCAAACATACGCCGAGTACTAAATTCAACAAGTTTTGAAGCAGTTGGGTACCGAGGAACCACTGTACATATACAGTATGTATCTTATACATATATGAAACAGTATGTTATAAAGTTGCCTTAATTTAACAATCATTTCAACATATCAGTCCATTGATAACACTTCACCAAAAATACATTCTCACTAATTTAGCCATAGAAAATTAAAAATAGAAATCTATTAGAAGCAGCAGAGTAGGCTATGATAAGGTAAATAATGATCTTTTCAGCTGTTTACTGGCATGTTTCCCAGCAGTTGCAAAAAACAAAACAAAACAAAGCAAAAACCCTCTTCTCCATTTTCTCACCCTCTTTCAGCCTTCTGCCAACTAAACTATTCTCCAAAGCCTCTGAATTAGTTGAAATAATTGCAAAAAAATATGTTGATAAGGAAGCCATTGAGAAAAATAATTGCACTAAAATGTGATTTGCGTGACTGATTAGTTTCCAAACTGGTATCTGTCCTCCCAGTTTTTCCTCAACTAAGAGAAAAGCAGCCAGAATAATCAAGGGTCAGGACTAATTCTCTAGTTAGTGAAGGCTGTACTATTTGGGACTGTTTACATGAAGAAAAGGGCAAGGGACTCACTATCTGCATTATGGAAAAAATAGTCTGAAGATTTTATTCAATCTCATTTTGGATGGATGGATGGATTGACTGATTAATTGATTGATTGGTTGATTGATTGACCTATTGATTATGTGTCATCAAGTCAGTGTCATCTTTTATGGACCACATAGATCAGGGGTGTCAAACTTAAGACCCGTGGACCAGATTTGACCCACGGGATGCTTTGATCTGGCCCACGGGGCTGCCCTGGAAACAGCGAAGGACTGGTCCCCAGTGCCTCTGCCAGTGAAAACAGAGCGTGCAAGGGCCACGGGTGGCCCTCCTGAACTCCATTTTCACTGGCAGAGGGTTGCAGGAGGCTGTTGCAGGCAAAAACGGAAAACACCCTGACATAGATACATTTTTCTACTTGATGACCTGCCCCTAATGTGGGTCCTTCAGATCTTCCTATGGTGCACCATTGCCACACTAGATGAGTCCATCCACTTTGCTGCTGATCACCCTCTTTTGTTTTCTTCCACCTTTTTCAGCAAGCCAGGTCTTCGTATAATGTGTCTGCAGTAATTTGAGCCTGGTTCATTTATGCCTCCAGTGAGATGCAAGTCTCTGGAGATCTTTTGATCATGCCAAGTACACTCTTCCCCAAACAAGATAACCCTTCTTTCCCTTGAGAATATGTGCATTCTTCATTTTAAACCAGCATGATTATGTATTGCTTTTTTACGTACTTATTTCACACAGAACTAAAGGGAAGGACTACACACACACGCACATATATATGTACACACACATGCACATGCGCGCACACACACACATATATATGTTTTTATAGATTTTCATGGGTATAGGTATGCAAGTCTTGGCGTATTTGGGTTTTTTCCCATTTAAGATTGGGAGCATCTTGGCAACGTTTCGATGAAGTCCCACTCGTCATCTTCAGGCTGGTGTCTTCGGCTTCGTGCTTGTGAGAGCAAAGCGTGATTGGAACTGCTGTCTCTCTATAAATACTGGTGGGGAGGTGGGGAGTCCTGACTTTGTTGCTGTAAGCAGATTGGTTGGCTGTGTTATTGCATCCTGATTGGTTGATGGAGTTGATGTTTGCAGATTAGTCGGCTGTTTCATGACATCCTGTGTGGGTGTGGTCCTA
>JANHFM010001225.1:60190-71920 GCA_032468115.1 Grayia smithii
AAAATAATTTTATGGTTGGGGGTCACCACAACATGAGGAACTGTATTAAAGGGTCACAGCATTAGGAAAGTTGAGAATCACTGTGTTAACCAATAAATGATGTTGTTTGGAAGAGTATTTATGCATGTCTGAAATATAGCAGTGTAGCAAGATATTAAGGAAAATGATTGTTGTGAACTACCAAAAGCTGAATATTGACTTAACTCCTTGTTCTAAAAGAGCTTCACTTGTCTTGTGACCCCATAATAATTTATTGAGCATAAGAATTGGGATCAAAGTTTATCAAGCTTGCACTTTAGTTTATATCAACCAAATTCATTGTTCCCAAGCCAATATGTAGCTTAAATGCAGTTGAACTTCGGGAAGAAGCATTCTTCTTTTAACTTTGTATAATATTATAGTTCTCAAGTCAGAGTGTAATACACACAGACACATACTTTGAGGAACAAAATGTAGGAAGGGCATGCATACGGAAAGAATGCATACAATAAATATGCAGTAGATGAGGAAACTAGATATGAAAATGTATATGGATTTTCATTTATGTAGCAAGAGACATGAATTTTCACATGGAGTTTTTAAACTCTAAGCAATATGTAAAGAAGCTTGAAAAACATGTATTTTTTATTGAAAGCAAGACACACAAATGTGTCCATTCCTTTTACCTTGAAGGAGATTAAGAAACTCCAGTTCAACATTGCTGAACTGGCAGCATTCAGCCTGCCAGTTCAGCACTAGATCACAACCCAGTAGCATAAAAGCTGAAAGCTTTGCTATATTTTAGGAAATCAGATCAATTCTTGCATCTATTAAGCTCAATGGTTTTTTGGATCATGTCCTGGCTTGAATATTTAATTTGCCTTAGAGTTAAATTACGTCTGCCTGTTGGGCCACAAACCTAAAAATATTGAAATGCAAATAACTTAACAATGGCTGCTGTGTTTTCTAGCCATCATTTATTTTTAAAGTCTGCTGGAATCACCCTCTCCTGCAAGGGGGTATTCATAATAGTTCCCCTGCCCCTCTTCCTGATTGCTTTAACCAACCAAGAGGGTCAAAACCACAAGCTAAGGTGACAGAGAACTCTGCCTACTTAATCCCAGGTAATGCTGCACAACTCCACCTCTCACATTCATTGAATTCTGACCACCCAGCTTCCAGCTCATAGTGGATTTCATTCAATTCTCCATGACTTGATCTGCTGGACAATCACAATTTGCATCAACTGCCTCTTCTGAAGTATTAATTCAAAGGAAAACATGCACTTCTAAAAAGCACCAGGAAAGGAAAGACTGCTCTAGGACATGTGGCTTGGAAGTACACTGTTCACAAGTGCACTGTATTTCTTTGGAGTAATATTCAACACAGCCAATATAATTCTATTACAGTTCCATCCTAGATCAAGTCAAGTCCAAAAATGCTAGGAAATTTCTAAGTCTGGCACTCTGACAAATTAGCTATCAATAGACACATAAGACATAAAGACATAAACAATATATATACTATATACTATGCAAAAGAGACAATCAACAAGCCAAAAAAGTAACAAAAATATCAAAAGACCTCCCCACCAGCAATCAGCACCCTGATGAGCATAGATGAAGTCCAAGATTAACATCAAACAAAATATCTATGCTTATACAATGGATTTAGAGAAAAATGCGGAACAACTGGTCAGTTAGTATTTCACTGTGTATTAACCTAAGGAAAAGGTAAAGGTTCCCCTCGCACATATGTGCTAGTCGTTTCTGACTCTAGGGGGCAGTGTTCATCTCTGTTTCAAAGCCGAAGAGCCAGCGCTGTCCAAAGACATCTCCATGGTCATGTGGCTGGCATGACTAAATGCCAAAGGCACACGGAATGCTGTTACCTTCCCACCAGAGGTGGTCCCTATTTTTCTACTTGGATTTTTTACGTGCTTTTGAACTGCTAGGTTGGCAGAAGCTGGGACAAGTACGTGGCACTAGGGATTCGAACAGTTGAACTGCCGACCTTTCGATCAACAAACTCAGCGTCTTAGCACTGAGCCACCACATCCCTAGTCTTCTTCAAATTGGTTTACTCTGGCTGTACTGCATAATTTAACCAGTGTAGGAATTGTAGTTCATCCTAGTTGAGGAAAATTATGCTTTGTTCTATATCTGTATATATGTAGTTCTTTCCATAGTCCCTTTAGATTTCAAGGAATAATGGTTTGCCTAGATAAGAACTAGCAAGGAATTAGAGGTGGTGGGCGGGAACATGCACATCTGAGAACATATAAATTATAGGTTGAAACTACAAGTGAGCCAACATTTCAGGGAAACCCTTCTTACTCTTTTTCTTGAATAAATAATTATGGAGAAAACATTTCTAAAGAATTATTTTTGTTGCCTCTTCTTTTACCAAGACAGTTAATTTAAGGTTCTCTAATCTCAGAGGAGCCATTGCTCTTCAAATATGCTGGGTAGCTTTTGGAATGGAAGAACAGAAAATAACACTTCTGCATCTGCTCTCATTCAGCCATATCATTGCTACAAAAAATTGAATTAGTTAAGGATTAAAATGTCTGTTGTGATATTTCAAGCTATATGTCATATTTTCTTGCCATTCCTTCCTATTTGCTTAACACACACTTATGAGCATACATCTTTGAATTTTTTTCCTCTTTTTTGCTGCCAGATTGAAGTTTATTGCCTTCAGTAAATTTTATTTAGCAATGAGTTTAATGATCTAAAGGAGAATATTTTTGCTGAATTAAGAAACAAAGTTCCCCTTCATATATTGACTTTTAAAATTTGTGACCTGTTAATAGTTAATTGTATAAACAAATCTTAGTCTTCCAATAGTAGTTTAAGAGAATCACCTTAAATTGACTACATTTTATATACATTTTAAAGAACATATTGCAAAAATGGTTTGGAAAGATTGAGCAAAAGGTATGTCCATAGAGAATATTGTACATGCATGGAGTTATATATATTTTATAGTGTTTGGAATTTTTTCAGATGACACCCTTTGAGTATTTTGATTATGTTGTCATCATAATCCTTTCTGGTATAGGAACTATTTCTTTTTAAATACATTGGCTAAGTGCTTTCTCTCCTATTGAGTTAATTCTTAGTTTTGAAGTAGTTACTAAGATGAAAAACTCTTGTTTCTGCTCCATCAAGCAATGATGGCACAGATTAGAATGCCACATTGCAGCTGACTCTGCCCACAGACTGTGGTTCAATCCTGACTGGCTCAAGGTTAATTCAACCTTTCCTCTTTCTGAGGTTGGTAAAATAACAACCCAGATTGCTGGGAGCAATATACTGACTCTGTAAACCACTTAGAGAGGGCTCTAAAGCACTATGGAGCATTATATAAAACTAAGTACTATTGCTATTAAAAAGGTAGAGCAGATCAATGTAATCCATGCCATCCAGCTTTGTATCCTGAGGGATATTCCTCATGGTTACTAAAGAATGATGTTCTTGGCTTAGATGGAAGATACATGGAAATCTCAGCAACTTTTTACTAATCAGCCCACATAATAATGCTATACCTTTACAGGTCCTGATTGCAATGTTAGTTTTTTTTTTCTGGGTACATACTTCTGGATACTTTTACTTCTCCGTTCATAAATAAAATTAAATCTGCTTTTGTCAGATGTTCTTGTAAAATACAAAAGATGTTCCAGAGAGTTTTCTTGATGTCAATGTTGGTAGAGGAGAAGAGACCTTCCCCTTGTGCAGTATGTATTAGTGCCAAGAGGGAACAGCAGTGATGGAAATGACTCTGCAGCCAACACCATCCATAGTTGTTGAGCTACTCTGTGTCAAGTATGGCCTGCAGGATCAATAAAACCCATTTTTCTTTCAGTAATCTTGCAGTGTATAGCATTGGTTATGCATTCCCCAATCTTACCTCATACTGGAGCTTTTCTCATCTCCCTCAGCTTTTTTCCATTTTTTTTTATTTATATGCTGCCACGGTAATATCTCACAGCTCAAAGCTGATTGCACTGGTTACCGGTGGTCTTCCGGATCC
Organism: Grayia smithii; assembly: GCA_032468115.1. NCBI lineage: Eukaryota > Metazoa > Chordata > Lepidosauria > Squamata > Grayiidae > Grayia > Grayia smithii. Next base: position 64,205 of record JANHFM010001225.1, read on the forward strand.
GCTTCAAGGTGCTGGTACTTACCTATAAAGCCCTACATGGCATAAGCCCAGGGTACATGCAGGACCACCTTCTGCCTTCCTCCCACTGCCCCTTGCGCTCACACAGGGCTGCCCTCCTCAGGGTGCTGTCGGCCAGACAATGTCGGCTGGTGGCCCCCAGAGCAAGGGCGTTCTCAGTGGGTGCACCGACCCTCTGGAATGGGTTACCCACTGAGCTCCGGATGGCCCCTGACCTCCGCTCCTTCCGTTGTGACCTTAAGACATGGCTTTTTCAACAAATTGGCTGATCTGATGAAGGGGGAGGGCTTTTTAATATTTTTAAATTGTTTTAAATGGATTTTAAATTATCATTTTAAATTTAAATTAATTAAATTGATGTCTATTGTTATTTTAACCCTTGTAAGCCGCCCTGAGTCCTTCGGGAGAAGGGCAACATAGAAATGTAAAAAATAAAAAATAAATAAATAAAATTATATTGTTGGGGACAATAGCTGACTCTGTAAACCTCTTAGAAAGTGCTGTAAAGCACTGTGAAGCGATATATAAGTCTAAGTGCTATTGCTATATTGCAATAGTGGTGAATATCTGTAGCTTGGGTGTAGGATGAGGGTGAGCATTCATTCTCTGAGCTTGAGAGTTGGTTTCCGACAAACATCATGGCAATTAAAACCCAGATTCCATGAACACCAGCTGGACATCAAATGCCACAATCCCAAATCATTAACCTCTGAACTGAGGTAAAGACTTGCAATATTAGTGAAGCCACTAATATTACAATATTAGTGAAGCCATTAATAACATTATCTTGGCCATAAAACCACAAAATAAAAATTTCTGGAAGACAACATCTTGAATATAGGCAAACAGTTGTATTTTGTTTATACAATAATTATTAACTTTTTTAGTGTAATCAAAATACAACTGTTTTGAATAGATCTAGATTTAGTCATGGAAAATGATGGGATTTCTTAAAGTGTAAGTAAAGGGCCAGTTTTACATTTAGCAATATCTAAGGTGCATCTGGACATCTTAATTATTGCTACAAGCTCTCTTTCGTACAGTCTTCACTTCTAAAATGATTCCTGAACATAGCACCAAATTTGAGAAATGCAGAATATTTTCTGATACTTTTCCTGTAATTATTTTGAAAGCAAACGGGTGGGGTGAACCATGTAATGTGGGAAATGTAGTTCCATCAAAATACCCCCAAAGTAACATTGGAAGATTGCGTGAACCAGCAAGTGTTTAAAGGAATGTAAAAAAATCATCATCATCATTCTTTCTAATCATGTTCTTTATATTTTGCGTGATTTAATGGTTTATCTCTATGGGGTTATTTAAAAAAAAGAAAAAAAAAGAAGAGAAGCTGGAAAGAAATTGGAAGCCACAAATATTGTAGGCTGAACCATCATCTCTTTGAAGACAATCCATGCCGGTGTGTGGTAGAGCTCTGTGCGATGGAGATGGAATTGTGGGCTACAGAAAGACATTTCTGCAAACCTCACCTACTGTCCCACTCATCAATATGTAGCATCATTCATAAGAATTAATGCCATAATGTAGCGAAGCCTTCTTATCAAATTAGTATGCCTTTCTCCGTAAGTGTTACCCGTCCATTTCCCTCAGAAGGGGAGCGGGTTAAAGCAAAAGCCACTTTTGCATCTGTGAGGACAAACTGTTACAAATTGCAAAAAGGCAATTTCCTAGAGAGGCCAGCAAAGCTGTTACCATGGCTTTCAATCTGCTGCTAGGTCTGTTAATGCTTTTTGGTTTGTGCTGAACCAGCAGCTCCTACCATACTGTGCCATTTTGTAGCCTCTTGGGCACTTTTTTTTTTAAAACATATCTTCTTTGGATTAATTTGTAATAGGAAAAGATAGCAGAGCAATGGGTATGTTCTTTTACTATCATTACTCACTGTTATTATAGATTAAGAAAGCATAGTGTGCAGCTGGAAGGGTTTTTTTTTCTTCAGATTCAGCTAGAAATAACCAATAAAATAGCTCACTGCCTCTGAAATATGTATCTAGATCTTTGTACGCTAAATACAAAGAAAGATGAGAATCCTGCAAAGTAAAACAAACAAACTAGAAGGTATCAAGGCAGATAATTGACTTCAAAACATGACAGATGGTGCTCCACTGTGCCCCTGGATGATGTCTTGCATAAGAGAATGCTAAATTAAGGAGAATAATGACATCCATGCTCTGACAACTGTCATCTAGTGCTCAAACACTACTGCGTGAAGTGAGAAAATGACAGAATGAGAAGTGGAGTCAGAAATTTAGGCTGCTTTAATAAGCAATACAGAGATAAGCTTAACATTCTTTTTTTTCCCTCTGCATAAGCCAGCTGTGTGTGTGTGTGTGTGTGTGTGTGTGTGTGTGTGTAAATATTCATTTATATACCTATGCGATTGATAACACTGTATGACTTGATGGCAACTCTGGGCAGCATAGAAGACTAAAATTGTGCAAACATGATATAATAAAGATAGAAGAAAATGATGTTTGAACAGATCAATCAAAAATACAACCATACAAAGCCTACCATCCAACCCAAAGCCTAGGCCTAGGGAGATACGTCATGTTTTTAAAGATTCCTTCAACAAGGACAGAATAAGAGTCATTCAAATCTCTGGGTGATGTTCCAGAAGACAGGTGCTGAGACCAAGAAGGTCCACTTTCTGGGTTCCATCAAATGACACTGCTTGGTCAATGGGATCAGGAGCATGCCTACTCTATCCCATCATACAGCATGAGCACACACTGCTAGAGACATAGACTCTTCCCTTCCAAGAGAGACAGATATACACAGATCTACTTCTACCATAATCTTTGCAATATAATCTCTAAATTAACACTCTTTATCATTGTGAGTTCTAAAAGCAAAGTCAGGTATTATGGAACTGAATGGTTAGTTTGGGAGAAAAAGAGAACAACTCAGAAACTTAGGAATGTACATGGAATCCAATTTAGACCAGTCAACAGGACCAGATGTTTTTGTCTTCCAAGCTTTTGGACTTTTGCTGGAGCCCTCCTCAGAGAACTTCTCTCTAGCAGAGTATGTGCTTTGGGTTATTTCTGTGTGCGGTATTTATATGGTGCCTGTTGTGTGTGGCTTTTCGGATGTTGGTTGGGGTATTGATGGCTGGCTCTTAAGTCCTTGGCTGTTGTTTCCTTATGCATTCCTTCCTTATGCTTTCCTTATGCATAAGGAAACAACAGCCAAGGGACTTAAGAGCCAGCTATATCAATATCCCAATCAACAACTGAAAAGCCACACATACAACAGGCATCATATACCATACTTTTTGGAGTATAAGGCACACTTCCCCCTCCCAAAAGAGACTGAAAATTTGGGTGCATCTTATACTCAATGTAGGCCCGCCCACCCACCAGTACCCACCCTTCGGCCTCCATGTGTCCTCTTCCTGGCTGCAGAGATTGCCACAGACAATGGCTTGTGTTTTTGGGCTCAATGCCTCACGTTTTCAGCCACACTCCGTTTGAGAGGTGTTCAAGGTTGTGGGGATCGCCAAAGCACATCACCGCCGATTGCCGCCTCCGTGCATCATGTTTTCTGCCTCTGCACATTGCATTTTAGGCCTCTGCATCAGGGGTGGGTTCTAATTACCTTTACTACCGGTTCTATTCATGCACACGCGCTCCGCGCATGTGCACTAACTACGGTCCTTGGAAAAAAACTTGAAACAAGCATCTGTGCATGCACAGAGCACAGAAACGTAAGTACAGGCACGTGGGTGGGCCCAGCTCCCGGCTGCAGAGAACCGGTTCGGTGACATCACACCGTCACCACTACCGGATCGCGCGAACTGGGCCTAACAGGGAGCAACCCACAGCTCTGCATGTCCTGTTTTTGGCCTCTGTGTGTCACATTTTTGGGTGACGATCGGCAGCGATGTGCTTTGGCAATCCCTGCAGCCTTGAACACCTCTCAAACAGATGTTTGGAGGCTGAAAATGTGAGGTGTGGAGCCCAAAATGGCAACCCGGAACAGCTGCTGCCTTGTTTTACCGCTACCGCGCTTCACCTTTTTTACTCACTGGAGCTCCCTCCGACAGTCAGCTGTGCCCAACGAGGTGTATGAGCACTCACAATCAGCGAACTAATGTGCTGAAGCTGACCAGTCTGAAGTCTGGAGGTTGGGGACCCCAGACTAAGATGGGATAAAAATATATTAAGTCCCAATAGATAAAAAGTGTTAATAAATGGCTCATAGAGAACCTCCCTAATTCACAGAAGCATAAAGAGTAGGAGCTATAGTATAATCAGACTGGTAAGATTCTATTATTTTACTCAAAAAAAAGTAGTTTTAGCTTTCCTGTGGAATTGATTTCTTACACTGGTCTAACTAGTAGGGTTGACAAATTATGATGAACAACTGTTTCCATTTTAATACAATGATTTGGGATCAGTTAAGCAAATTCCTACCTTATTGAAATCTAAGCCATACATTGGCATTTCTGATTGCCCCAAATTGCTTTGTGAGGCAGTACTGTTTTACTTGGCAAAATTCCCTTAATTCTCTTAGCAGCTGTATTGACTGTTTAGTGTATAGTCTGTGCAAAGTCAACTGCGACTGGAAAAGCAGGCACTGGACAAAAAAATATATATGTTTTCTTTATAGTCCCCAGTAGGGTGGTAAGAGAGAGCCAGTCATTTAGCTGTACCGAAAGACATTTATGCCCTCCTTTCCTTCAAACGTTGCTTGGCTTTCCCAATAGCTATTCTCTTATTCCCCTTCACTGAATTCTGCTGACTTTTACCAACCTTTCCTCTGGGTGGCCATTCTCATTATACTACCATATTGATTGTGCATGCTTTCTCAAGATAAGCTGATGCAGATGTAAAGAAAGAAGAAGGGAAAGTCAACAAAGCCAACAAAACAATAAGGGAAATTGGCTTAGATACACAGTACCGCTCATATTATTAGTCATTCTAGAATTAATCTCTGGATAAAGTGCTTCCATTGTCAGCCTTTGAGCAAGGTTAAATCTCAGGAATCTGGTATCACTTTTTCATTTTTAATAAAATTTCTTAACTAACTAGTATTAGTTTCATAAACTAATGCCTTTTAATAACATTTCTCAGGCAGGAAAGGTTGTACCAGATTCTTCCCGACTTTTTGCCATCATAGACAAATATAGTTCTCCTGTATGAGGAAACCTAGAATCATCACCAGCCTGCTTCATTCAATGCAGGAGTTGATCTATGTGTTCTATAAAGAATGCACAAAGAAATTCTTCCCCTCTTTCTCTATATTCTCTCCAAAAAGCATTCTTCCTCAAGCTGTTAATGCCTTTGCAAACAAACAGGAAATCAGAGTGGCTATTTGCTACAAATGGCAAATGCAGTAAAAGTTACATAAAAGAACAAATATAATCTTTTGATTCAAAGCTGGTTAGCAATAGCAATAGCACTTATATACCGCTCAATAGTGCTTTACTCTGGGCAGTTTACAAATGTCAGCATATTTTCTCCAACAATCTGGGTTTTACTGATCTTGGAAGGATGGAAGTGTGAGTTGAGCTGGTCAGAATCAAATTCTGACTGTAGGAAGAGTTAGCCTGTAATACTGCATTCTAACCACTGCACCACTACGTCTCTTAGTTTAGACACAGGGGTGTCAAACTCGCATCGTCATGACTGCGTCACATGTTGTATCACAACTTTTTCCCCTTCGTTAAACCGGGCATGGGTGTGGCCAGCGCGTGACGTAGCCCATGGGCCATGAGTTTGACAGTTTTGGTTTAGAGCATGATGGAAAAGGATGGCTATGTAAATCTATATATATATAAAAGCCAAATACCACTCACTCATCTCCAGAACTGTAAAGCCTACAAACTTGAAATTTGGCACATATGTTCCTCTTGGCTTCTAGATGCTCGTTAAGAAAATATTTTTCAAAATGACTATCAGATGATTATATACAGTATTATATTCACATGCTCCAATGCTAAGGAGTTAGACATTCTACTCCTCCGCCCCACCTGAAAGGAACTCTGTCCCAAGTGCCAGTTGCCTTATATTAACACGCTCTGATGCTAAGGAGTTAGACATTCTACTCCTCCGCCCCACCTGAAAAGAACTCTGTTCCAACTGCCAGTTGCCTTATATTAACACACTCTGATGCTACCTCTTTGCTAAACTGAGGGTGGGAGTGGCCAGCACTCTGGTCTGGGACATTCTAGTCCCCCTTCCCCTCTGTTCCAACTGCCAGTTGCCTTATAATAACATGCCCCGATGCTACGGATTTACACATTCTACATTAAGTTTCAGGCTTTAAGTGTCAATTTATCATGCCCGATCACATAGTTTCATAGCAAAGCACGGGCATCCAGCTAGTGTTTTAAATAAAATAAAATAAAAAATAAAATAAAATAAAATACAGAGCATTTGTTCTGAAAACTCTAAATGGTTACTTTGTTACTGTAGGGCAACCTGCTCCAACTTGGAAGCCCTTCACAAATGTGGGACTTCTGGGAGAGGCATTGTGAACTAACACATCTCTGAAACAGTAAGGACAATGACTGAGGCAAAGCTCAAAGAACTGGCAAGTGGACTGGAGTTTGCTAGCCTCACTCCTAATCACTTTTGGAAACTGCTTGTTTAATTACTCTAAGGCTACTAGAGATGTTCAAAACAACAGGTATGAAAAGTGATCTGGTGAGTTTACCTTCCTTCTTGGACAAAAGAAAAAATTATCATAAGTTTAAGAACTTAAAGAATATGAAATAAATAGCAAAAAGTCAATGAAGAAAATTGTAAACAACTTAAGGATTCAGACAAATTTAAAGTATTGAGACTTTTACTTTAAGATTTTGGAAATAGTTAAATAACTTAAATAGATGTTCATGAGAACCAAATCGTTTTGTCTATCTTAAGTCATAACAAGACTTTATGATTTCAGAAACTGGACTAAAGAGGGCTAAAGATTCCATGCAGAAAAGGGAGGGAAAAAAGTGTAAACTTGCCTTTCATTTTCAATTAGTACAGGGATTTACAAAATGGAATAAAACGCTATAATATTTGAAATATTTAAGGAGATTCTCAAAGAGTGAAGCCAGAAATTAGATGTTTGCTTCCATGGACAATGTCCAAAATATGCCGATGAAGGAATAAATAGATGTGAAACAAATTTTATCTGTTTCAGAAATAGTAGAGTCAGAAATACTGGATAACAAAAAAAAAAAAGTGTGGATTTCCAGATAGAGAAGGCAACTAAAATGCAAATGCAAATGAGAAGTCAAGAGAATGAACTTGATAAGGACTTTCCACTGAATATATAAAAGAAGTTAGTTGAAGCTTTGAAAATAAAAGTGGAATTGCAAATGATAAAAGAAGTGACCATAATAATGACTTTTTTACTGGATTTACAAAGGAGATGTGCTAAAGCCTCAAAGAACCCCTTGGAGTGGGAAAAAGAAAAACTGAAGCAAGACCAAATCCTATAACAACATCTGAAAGACCAAGATTGTTAGAAGTAAAAGGAAGGAATATAAAAAGATAGCTTGTTTGACCAAGGTCAAAATAAGACATGTTTCTATAAATCTCTGGTAACTCTTTATGGACTTCTTGCTGAAATCAGGATTGAAAAACTGACGATTTAAGGATTTACATATAGAATAGAATAGAATAGAATAGAATAGAATAGAATAGAATAGAATAGAATAGAATAGAATAGAATAGAATA